>CM047519.1:29901590-29914090 GCA_026122265.1 Ammodytes dubius | reverse complement strand
ATATTCCATTTTTCTCAAGTGGAGCAAAAACTCCCGGTGGCTCCAGCAGCAGCTGTGCGCAGCGTGAACCTGAAACTGTATCTTAACTAACTGAGTCAAGTGACAACACGGCATAGGACTAACTTAGTAAAGCCTCATTCACGCAGCCTTTGTGACGTTATGGTCACCGAGTGGACTCAATGTGGCTACACATCACAGACAATCTGCTGAAGTACTTCTTCATTTTCTGACGACAAAACAGCTCAATAATTCCTAATAAAAATAATTCCTAATTAAACACTTTCCATGCGCAGGTGGTGGTTATATTAGCATTGTAGGCTGTAGACTGAAACTAACGAGGGAGGCGGCTGTTTCACTGTACAGACTATCGCGCAGTCAGTTCGGGGACATGTCTCTGTGTATCCAAGGTTAGGGACAAGCAATCGGATCGCGATTTTAAGAGACAGTTTCAGCACTGCTATATGATTAACTATGAGCATAAAATAAATGCTGCATCTCAAATGCCTTGGACAGCAGCGAGGATGAGCCACTCGTGATCGCTCACTTTCTGACTAAACAGCTTCATGGAAATAATATTCTAAAATTCTTCATGTTATATTCTAACGAAATTCGTTAAAGCAAGTCATTTGGTGCTTTTAATGCCGTGATTTTAAACAGACAGATTCCGTTCAGTAGGTAGGCCTACATTGCGCGCTGCAGGCTGCTGCGGTGTCAGATAAAGGCAGGCTAATAAAATCACAGATAACTCTTTAGTTTTCAAAGTAATAATATATGTTACATATATAAAAAAGCTCTCACTCTTCACAACATACACTCTGATGGCATCGGCAACAACAACAACAACTATTGCTGATGATCGCCCATAACATCTGTCATGGTCTGTCTTTGTCCTGTCTTGTTTTGGTGATCCCCTGTGTTTCCTCTTTTATTTTGGTATGTCTGTCTTGGTTCCTCCCCATGTCCTGTCTAGCTTCCCTCTTGTTGATTGCTGTTCCCGCCCCTGATGTGTTTCACCTGTCTCTCGTTGTCTACCCTGTCTTGTGTGTGTATATAACCCCCAGTGTTTCTTTGTCCCCTGTCCGAGCATTGTGTCCTGTTGGTGAGTGTTTCCCGTGCTTGTTCTTTGTTTTCTTGTTTTTCCTGTATGTTCGCCTGTTGGCCTTTTTTGTTATATTTTTGGAATAAATAGTCTTCAAGTTTTACGTCTTGCGTTTGGGTCCTGCTTTCCTGCCTGCCTGTCTGACACATCGTAACAGAATGCTCGGACCCGAATTGGACCCAGCAGACGCTCTTTTTTGCCAGGAGTTGGAGGACATGCTGTCTTTTATTATCAGTGCCATGGACGGCTGGGGGAACATTCCCAGTAGGAAGGAGCAGGGGTATGTGTTGGCGAGTATTTACAAGGCTGTCGCTGCTAAGCCCGAGTTGGAGGGCGCCTTACCCGATTGGGCAGTCGAGCTTCTCAACCCCACAGTTTTTTGGCCTGAGAGCTACAAGCCACTGCCTCCGGTTTCCTGCTTCCAGCCACTGTCCCCGGTCCCCAGCCTCAAGCCTCTGACCCCGGTCCCCAGCCTCAAGCCTCAGCCCCCGAGTCCCAGCTACCAGCCGTCTCCGGCCTTAAGGACTATCAGAGTGGGGTTGGTGAGTTTGGATTGCCATCCATTCTGCGGATGCTCTCCAGCTGCCTCCAGCAGCAAGCTCCAGTCCCCGGCCTCCAGCAGCAAGCTCCAGTCCCCGGCCTCCAGCAGCAAGCTCCAGTCCCCGGCCTCCAGTAAGAAGCCCCAGGCCCTGGCTTTCAGTAACAAGCCCCAGGCCCTGGCTTCCAGTATCAAGCTTCAGGCCCCGGGCCCCTGCAACCAGCCTGCTAGCTACCAACCCCAGCATGCTAGCAGTCAGGCCTGCTTTCTTCGCCTTCCAGAGGGGGACCGTCCTCCGCTCCTGCCCGAGGGGTCTCCTCCTCCCGAGGGATCTCCTCCTCCCGAGGGATCTCCTCCTCCGTTGCCTCCCGAGGGGCCCAGCCCCCTGTTAACGCTCGAGGCGTCCTGCCTCCTGCTCCTGCTTCTGCTCGAGGAGTCCAGCCCCCTGTCCCTGTTAACGCCTGAGGGGTCCTGCCCCCTATTCCTGCTCGAGGGGGTCCGCCCTTCGCTCCTGCCTGAGGGGGACCGGCCTCTGCCTCGCCGGCCTCCAGATGGGTTCCCTCGCCTTCATCTTCGTCGCCGCCGGCCTCCAGAAGGGGGATGTCGCCCTCGCCGCCGCCTCCAGAAGGGGATGTCGCCCTCGCCGCCGGCCTCCAGAAGGGGATGTCGCCTCGCCGCCGGCCTCCAGAAGGGGGATGTCGCCCTCGCCGCCGGCCTCCAGAAGGGGGATGTCGCCCTCGCCGCCGGCCTCCAGAAGGGGGATGTCGCCCTCGCCGCCGGCCTCCAGAAGGGGGATGTCGCCCTCGCCGCCGGCCTCCAGAAGGGGGATGTCGCCCTCGCCGCCGGCCTCCAGAAGGGGGATGTCGCCCTCGCCGCCGGCCTCCAGATGGGTTCCCTCGCCTTCATCTTCGTCGCCGCCGGCCTCCAGAAGGGGATGTCGCCCCTCGTGCCGCCGGCCTCCAGAAGGGGGATGTCGCCCTCGCCGCCGGCCTCCAGAAGGGGGATGTCGCCCTCGCCGCCGGCCTCCAGAAGGGGGATGTGTCGCGCCCCTACCGCCGCCGGCCTCCAGAAGGGGGATGTCGCCCTCGCCGCCGGCCTCCAGAAGGGGGATGTCGCCCTCGCCGCCGGCCTCCAGAAGGGTTCCCTCGCCTTCATCTTCGTCGCTGCAGGCCTCCTGAGGGACTGAGCCCTCACCGTCCAGGCCGTCCGCCTGAGGCTCCTGTGTATGCCCTGGGGCATTTTTCTGGTCGTCCGCCTGACACCCCTCCTTTCTGCCCCACTCTAGTTACTTGACCAGCCGGTCACCCCTTGCTCTGCCCCGGGCCATTTTTTTTGGTTACCCTCCTCCTGGCTCCCCTCCACCCACTCTGTTTGGGTTTGACTTTTTTTTGGTCGCCTGGAAGTCGACCTTTAAGGGGGGGGTACTGTCATGGTCTGTCTTTGTCCTGTCTTGTTTTGGTGATCCCCTGTGTTTCCTGTTTTATTTTGGTATGTCTGTCTTGGTTCCTCCCATGTCCTGTCTAGCTTCCCTCTTGTTGATTGCTGTTCCCGCCCCTAATGTGTTTCACCTGTCTCTCGTTGTCTACCCTGTCTTGTGTGTGTATTTAACCCCCAGTGTTTCTTTGTCCCTTGTCCGAGCATTGTGTCCTGTTGGTGAGTCTGTCCCGTGCTGGTTCTATGTTTTTTCTGTTTCTCCTGGATGTTCGCCTGTTGGCCTTTTTTTGTTAAGTTTTTGGACAATAAACATCTTTTAGTTTTACGTCTTGCGTTTGGGTCCTGCTTTCCTGCCTGCCTGTCTGACACATCGTAACAACATCAGCACAACCAGCAGCACACACACCTTCAAATGCAACGCTACTGACACATGAAAACACTGACACTCCGACTCAACGCCATATTCAATATCAATTTCAATCGATAGCAAAACAGAATAGCATTATTTCACTCACCAAAGCACTTATCAGGCTATTTGAAGAGAAAGGCGGCCGCGTCAATACAGCGACGTTCACTCGTCCAGCATAGACTGCATCCAGCTGCTCTCATCTCATCCTCTCAGAAAAGTTTTTAAAATCCTTGTATCCCGTCCTCCACAAAATACCTTCTCCACCGAACAGCAAACGAGGGAAGAGTGCCTTCTTATGATCGTTAGCCTAGCATAGCTACCACTCCACATTATAGGCTGTTGTCCGGTGGATCATGTGTACCAAGCGGTTTAACTAGCCTACCAATTTCTCTTCCAGACTAAGGGTCTCAAACATGTGCTCCAAAAATGATCTACTTCATTCATGTTGTCGACTCGTTTTCGTTTTTGTGCCTCTGACATCTTTGTGTTAGCAAATTTATCCTTCTCCGTCCTTCTCTTCTTCCGGCTACATGACTTTTCGCGGCACTACAGCGTCACAGTATTAGTGAAACGAACCATATATGGCCTTTCCCCTGCCGGAGGGGCACTGACCGTTGAGGAAAAAATATCTCCGTCCACTATAACAGAGAAATACTACGAGCACGCGCATTCGCAGTTGTTCACGGTGCAATACACATTGCATTGGGCAGGAGGGGCAAAAGGCGAACGAGCCCTTAGCCCTTCGGCCCAAATCTGACTGGCTCACACTGCTGCCGTAGTCTGACTGCAGAGACCATAGACATGACACAGGCCATGGCAGAGACACAAATCAGACAAATGCAATCCGAAGAAGCAAGCTAGGGTCGGCTAAAAATGAACTAAAAGCGCCAAACTTTTTTTTTGATATATATATTTTTTATTTGGTATTGTTATGGTATTATAACCCCATCAAGGGGTCGGTTGTCATACACTATGGGGTTGTTTGTCACAATGTTATCTTAATGGGAATAATCTTGAAAAGAAGGAAAGAAAGTAGAACTAAATTTGAAAATGGAATTGCATTGTCAAGTTGACAAATAGGCCTACATAACTTACTGTAGCCTTGGCAGCTGGTCTAGTTAGGGATGCACTGGGTTGTTTTGATTTTGTTGCCCTTTTTTCTTTTGCATGCTAGCTGCCTTTTCCTGCTCTATTCTTTCCTTCTCTGGGGTGTCAGTGAGGATACAGCTTGACAATGTATTTCGTTATTGGGTTCCTTTTCTGGCTGTAGCCTTTGGATAACATGTGACAACCAATCCCCCCAAAAATGTGACGACCAACCCCAACTTGAATTTTTTGCTAGCATCAAGGCCAACAACCATCTGACAACTAATTAGCTTGCTAACCACAATCTAAACTATAGTTTACCCTTCACACTTTTTATGGGTAACAAGTGTTTTGTTATAAACCCATTCTGTAAAAGCCTAGAAGAAAAATACTGAGGAGCTAAATATTTTCAATGTGACATGAAAAACACAAACAGTCCTCTCACCTCAAATTCAGCAGTCTAACTCCAAGAAAGACTATGTAGGTGACCTCTGATCCCAATTCTGGATTGGATTTACATACCAAAATTTCACAGAAAGCGCCTTCTGGTTCCGAGATATAACGATTGTGACAACCAACCCGTGTGACAAATTACCCCGTTTTCCCCTACTCTATGATCCTCTGAGTGTCTTTTCTAAATGATTAAAGCTTGGCTAAACACAGGGGTGGACTGACCATCTGGCATACCGGGCAAATGCCCGGTGGGCCGGCGGCCTTTTGGGCCGACCCGGGCCGACGAGGTTCAATTTAAAAAAAAAAAAATAAATAAAATAAAAAAAAAAATCTGGGCCCGGCCCGGCCCATGTCACACAGCCGTGGGCCGAGGTCCCTTCCCTCTCGGCCGCGCAGACTGTCAACTTAACCTGAAAGACCAATGAAATATTGGCCCATTCATCATGATTGGTTCTGTACCGGGCCTGGCCCAATCACACACACAGCGGAGGGCCGAGGCCCCGCCCCTTGGGCCTCGGCTGTCAATCACTCAATCAAGTCACGTCACTAACAGACAGAAAAACAACTCGAGAAAAACGGAGAAGAAACGGAAAGGAGACAGTTGCTGGACTAGTGGTAAGAAGTTGAAAATAAAGTTATGTTGAGAATAATTGTGTAGCTTGCTAAATTTTAAAACAGCAGTAGTTTGCCAACAGTTAGCTGCTTGCGTTAACATCATGGATAGAGCCATCTATAGAGCCATGTCAACGTGGCTATTTTAGCTAACAACCTACTAAACATTTGCTAGCTCTCTTGTGGTTTATTTGGGGAGTTAAATAGCTCTGTTTATTGGTGTATTGAAAGAGTATCATTACTTTGCTAGCTGATCAACATTAAAGTGAAGAAGCTGTCAGTTTTTGCTTCTTGCTGTAGCCTACTTATTCAGTATAGTGGATTTAATAAGGTTTTACTTAAATATACTTTTCTGTAGGCTACTGATTGTTGACATGGTTAAACATAGCCTACTTGAATTTCATTTATTTTTATATATGATTTAAATGCAATTTAAAAATGCAGACTGTAATTTGACCTGAACATAAAAAATATATTAATATATCACAAAGTTAACAGTAAATGCAGAAAAGTATATTCACTCAAATATGCAACATAAAGTTGTCACACTTTCTCCTTTCACAACACTGAGTGTTTGAGGCATTAGGCTTCTCTTTTTTAGAAACATTCAGAAAATTAGACCACCACAGAATTGTAGCATACTTACTTTTTACAAGCTGGTAAGTTTATTTTACTAGACCTGCTTTCTAGACCATCATGTACTTTAGAATAATATACATTAGACCATTACTTTTGTACACTTTTTTTCACATTGGTTTACTTAGTAAAACAACAATTTGTATATTGTAATGCATCTTTCCACCTCTTTAACTGATACATCCTCAAAACCTCAATCAATTGTGTGTCTCTCCTCATTTATGAAACAGGTTGAGACACCATCCACAGAGGAGGAGTCTGGAGAGAGGGAGCAAGGAGCAGGAGGAGGTTGATTACTTTGTCCATCCTGAGCCTACCATGTTAGAGGCATTTTTGAGCACCACCCACAACAGAATACTATAGCTACTAACACTTTGTAAATATTATTGTATTATATGTCTGTACACTTGTTCAAAATAAACCAACATTTTAATTTAATTCAATGGAACAGTCATCTTTAAGGGACCGTGATACATGTGTGCTGGTGGGCGGTCGATCAATTGTGGTGGGCCGGTCTGGGTCCAAAATGCCAGGGCCAATTTTTGGTCCCAGTCCAGCCCTGGCTAAGCATAACACTTTGTCTCTGTCTGATTTCTGGAATCCTTGCGTAACATTTCCTTTATGATTTCGACCAGCTGTTGTCATTGAAATGTCAACATGTGTATGTACTGCAGGTGAGATTTAGGCAACAGAGACACAATACAGCCCCGGTACAAATGAAGAGACAAGTCTGGGTTTTTCTTAATTCTTCATCTCTACATTACTTTACATTACATTAATGCTCTAAATGACAATATTTTTATTGTGAATTTGGTAGAAATGTTGTCAGTAGTTTATATTATAAAACCAAAATGTTCATTCTACTCAAACATATGCCTATAAATAGTAAAACAAGAGACACTGAACATTTGGAGTGGTCTCTTAATGTTTTCCAGAGCTGTATCTTGTAACTCAAATTGTTTGTTATGTATTCATATTAAATCGGTTTTCTTAAATCTGTACTGTGTGAGTGACTATGTGCTGAAAATAAATCCAGTGTTTATACACAGCCTGGGCTCTGTAATTGGGCATGTTGCTATAGGTACGGCGGCCTTCCTTTGTTTACATGCAAGTTAACAGCAGCATACACCAGCTCCGCTTTTGGTAATCAAACTCTACATCAGCTGTCACCGTTTCTGAGAAGAAGCAAGAAGCCAGGGGCGCAAACAACACACACACACACACACACACACACACACACACGCACACACACACACACACACACACACACACACACACACACACACACACACACACACACACACACACACACACACACACACACACACACTTAATATGCATGATAACGCATATATGTGAGTGTGCTTGTGGTCAATGAAGCCTGCATGTCAGAATTTAGAGATTACCCAGATAACCTGATGCATGATATGAATTAACACCACACACACACACACACACACACACACACACACACACACACACACACACACACACACACACACACACACACACACACACACACACTCTCTCTCTCTCTTACATCTAAACATTAATTTTAACTTTTCAGTAAACCAGTTAAAATGCTGTAATTTTGTTACAAGACATGTCATCAACTTTACTAGGTTACATTTCTGATTCAGTACAAACGATATATTAATTTAAACCATAATCAATATATTTTCTTTAATTACAAGACAACACTTGACCTAATGTAGGTTATTCAATAATATTATTTGTTTTGTGCATTTTAATAACGAATGTACGTATATGTCTAAATATAATTTTATTTGTAAAGATCAAAGCAGTAAAGGCCGAGAAAATAATAATATTTGTGGATGTTGAATTTTATCTGATTAATTAGATTGTTAAAGATTAATCATACAAATCATAAATCAAAACAGTGAAAACTGGGCTCAAGGTTATGTGTTTTATTTTTATTTAACCTTCCTCCTGTGTTAACTTCCTGCTACCATCCATGGTGTTAGCGGGTCGGTTTCGACCCGTGTCTGAAATCAGCTGTAAAAAACACTAAAAACAATTATCTATCATCCAGTTTGTTTCTCATCTCTTGGTTACCTTGTTAGGCTTCCTTATCCATGAAAATATTGTTTTCAATATTTTTGGTGTAGGAGACTGGGCCTTTTTTTTGTCAGTATGCGCCTCAATTTCAATAAAAAAAATTGTAAAATTAACCTCAAGAGAATCATATAAATAAATATTTGGTTGTTGTGTTACCTGATTATTACTGAGGGGTATGAGAACACATTTCTGAACTAAATTTGTTTTATTTATTTTTTCATATTAATATTATTGACCTTTTTAACATCTATGGTGTTACTGGTCAATTACGACCCATATATATTTATTTCAGAAAACAGCAAAAAAAACTTTTATTTCAGCATTATACAAACACACAATGAAAACCAGAACAAGTCACAACACAAAATATAGATTTCTAAGGTCAAATAAACAACAACTAATCAACAAATCAAACCAATCGAAATCAATTACTAGTTCCAAAACTAGTAAAAAGAACAGAGTACAAGTCTCTGTTTGCATATGTTTGGTTGTGTATTCAGATGTGTGGCAAAGAGCAACACTTTCAGTGTTCTTTGCAGAAATATTTCTTGCAGGTAAAGCACAATACTGTCCTTAGTGCTTCGGCAGACCTGACACCTCTTATTTTTAGAATCAGGTGGCCATTTTCACCAAAAACATGATCCAGAACTTGGCTCACTGTATATTTCCTAATTTCTGAATACTGCAAATAGGATATGTGCACTCTTCAAGTCACCAACTCTATACTGAATTGACCTCACATGCCTGGATATGCCCACCTGTTTGTTTCGCTTTTATGCAGGTATAAGGGCAAAAAAAGTCAAAATGAGAACCCCCCCAGAGCTCACATGGTTGGGAGAGGAGCTGACTGTCATTGTGTTGGCTGACAGTGCACTTATGATTTCAGTTTTGGCTCTAGTTATTGTTTTTTACATCTTATTCTATAACCGGGTCGAAAACGACCCTAACACCACAGGTGTTATAATTTCCACCAGAGCATTTTATAATGAAGTGAAACATTTTTAATTTTTTTTATTTTGTTGAAATAGAGGTTCCTGACAAAGTCAAGAAATGTTGATGCAATAAACAAAATGTAAGTGGTTCTTTTAAGCATTTGAAATCCAAAACGGGTCGGTGGCGACCCTAACACGAGAGGAAGGTTAAAGATATAAGAGAGACAATTCATCATTTAAAATAAGCAATCATAGTACGGCAATAACACAGCTAGGTACAAAAATTATATATGTTGAAAAGAAATCCCCTCACAAAAGAAATCACATTATTGTGAGATTTTAAAGCAAAACATGAATGCACATTTTTTTTGTAAATTATAATAAAACAAAATTTTAAAAAAGTAGAAAATCACATAATAGACCAGACCCACCCTATGTGACGGGGTGCTAAAAAAAGAAAACAAAGTCTGGCCCGTGGTTGTTCTCTGCATGTCATTCCCCTCTCTGCCCCATTTCACCTCTGTCTCTACAAACTGTCTAACTAAAAGCATAAACTGTCAAATTAAAAGCACAAAAAAAAAGAAAAGTTTAAATCCAACGATACAAAATCAACAGATTTATATTCTTTGACTCTCAAATGAAGACTTTTGGGGTACAGGTGTAGCAATATAATATGCAGTTTTTTTAAAATAAAGTTACCAAGTTACAAAGTGTTAAAAAAAAAATTGTGTAAAAAAGTATAAAATCACATGACAGACCAGCCCCACCCTATGTGTCGGGTGCAAAAAAAAGAAAACAAAGAATTATGAACTATATAATCAAACGGGGGGCGCTCGTGGTGTATTGGTAAGAGTAAAGAGATAAGAGTCATTCCCCTCTCTGCCCCATTTCATCTCTGTCTCTACAAACTGTCTAATAAAAGCATAAAAAAGCCCCAAAAAAATATATAAAGGCCTATATATATTTGTTCTGCCAGCGGTAGCAATATAATATACGGTTATATTCTTAATAAAGTTACAAAAGTGGTTTACATGGTTGAAGCAGGAATAAAAAAAAATCATTAGGCAATAAGGCACATAACAATCAAGCAACTGAAATAATACAAAATAAAATGTATTAAAATACTCAATAATATATGATTAAAAAAACAATGGTAATATTTTTTGATGTGAGAATAACCTTCATCACTGTCTGTCTGTCTGTCTGTCTGTCTGTCTGTCTGTCTGTCTGTCTGTCTGTCTGTCTGTCTGTCTGTCTGTCTGTCTGTCTGTCTCAAGGACCACGGGTTAGAATCCAGCCCGGGTCGTTCTCTGCATGTCATCCCCCTCTCTGACCCATTTCATCTCTGTCTCTACACACTGTCTAATAAAAAGCATAAAAATGCCGAAAAACTATCTTAAAAAAATATGTACACCAACAAACTTGTACTAAGGGGAATTTTTTTTTTCAACATCTTAACAAATTAAACCTGCTTTTACTTTAAACTAAATCATTATGAGATGTAAGTTTCTCTAGAACCACTTCCATGTTTTGTTAATTTCCAAAATGTTATAATAATAATAATAAAAAACAAAAATAAAGTTGAGAAAGTGGTTTACATAGTTGAACCAGGACTAAACAATTTAAGGAGGCAATGAGAGGCAACACATACAAATCAAGCAACTGAAATAAGACAAAAATAATATATGATTAAAAAAAAAACAATGTTAATATTTTTTGATGTGACAATAACCTTCATCACTGCCTGACTGTCTGCCTCTCATTTTTAAGATGACATTTGAACATGTGCATATTAAAGGTATAGCTCAGTATTTTTGAAGTGTGGTTGAATGCTATACTTATGCATAGTTAGTTTCTTACCTTATGGAGATGGTGATCAATGCAGTCACTATAAGGAGTTTGGGGGAGACGTGGCTGTAGCAGAAGTCAGCATTGTACTGTTGCAGATAGGAAAGCTTTTATATGCATGGCAGAAACAGAAAAAAAAGTTTTTCTGCTGGCCTCCTCTGCAACAGTACAAGGCTGACTTCTGCTTCAGCCACGTCTCCCCAAAACTTTCTAAAATAACTGCGCTGTTCGCCATCTAAATAAGTAACACACTAACTATTATAGTGCCTCATACAACCTCATACAACCCCACTTCAACAGTACTGAACGACCCCTTTAAGCCTCTACTCACTTGGTTTTATACAGGACGCTACCGCCGCAGTCACACAGAGAGCCACCAGCAGAATACTGACCACTACACATCTGACTTTATAGAACGTGGAGTAGAACCCAAAGGGATCTCTGTACATCAGGAGAGTTTGGGCTGTTGGCAGACACAGGTTGTTTGAGTCCATAAATGCACACCAATACTCCCCTGTGTCCTCCAGAGAGACATTTAAGATAGTAACCGACCCGTCAGAGGTAAACCTGTTAGAGATAACTATTCTGTTCCTATCAAACTCATCTTGATAAACGACTCTGCCGTTTGTTTGTTTAGACTTCATGAACCAAAGGAATATCTCACCTTCACTCAAATCTCCGATACATCTGATAGTGACATTTTCTCCTCCTGAGAAGAGCTCTACATCAGGGGGGCCGAATTTGGGGCAAACCAGCAGACCAAACTCATTACTACTGTGATAGCTTTGACAGTCGTACTGACCTGAGTCACTTAATGCTAACGATGAAAACACCAGTGACTCGTTTTGGAAAACTTCTTGTCCTTGGGAAGTTGTCGTCTCCCAACGTGGCTTGTCATCACCGGAGCCATCGCACTGCAACACGGCCGTCTCTCCCACCGAGCGGTAGATTATCTCTCTTGGTATTTCTACCCGTACAGGGCGACTGCTGACACACTGCTGTTGGTTCATCACAAGACAAGTGATAACCCCCTCGACTGGTGTGGTGATGTTGGACTGACGAGGACCTGATGCTTTTTTCACCACCTGAAATCCTCCTTTAGCAATGTCCGTCACCGATGTCGTACCGTCCTTAAAAACTCTCGTCCATAATGTCTCTCGCCCATCAGAGTATCCATCAGCCATGAGCCACTGGATTTCCAGACCTTCAGCTGCGTCCTCACATGGCAGGTCCACTGTGTCTCCACGTCCCAGTAGGAACTCTTTTTCCTCAGCTATCCTACTACAAATAATAATTTCGGTGTTTCTCTGGAATGTCACATTGCCATCGGTCCAACACTCCTCTTGGTACAGACCTGAGTCTGAATGGGTCAGT
>CM047519.1:29889090-29896590 GCA_026122265.1 Ammodytes dubius | reverse complement strand
GAAATCAAGTAAAACAAACCATGAATAATGAGTAGATTTACTTAATATTTTCCAATAGTATACACATGAATTGATTGACTAAAATTACAAAAATATTTTTTGTAAATTTAATTGAAATACTCTATAAACCGTATAGAAAATATGAACAGAAAGCACTGAATAAATTGAGTAGATATAAGTGAAACCATTTGGAAGATATAACAAAATACTTCCCCGTTATTTACTTAAAATAAAAAGTTGTATTCATTTAAAAAAATGTCTTATGCTTACTTGTTTTTTTTAACTTAAAATACTAAATTATATAAGAGCATATTACTTGAAGATGTCAAACTTACCTAACCTAAAAAATATCAAGCATGACCAAGATCTCAATAAACATGAGTTTTATTGAAACATTTTCCAAATTATTATAATAATAATAATACACAATTACACTCTTATAATAAAGGACAAAGAGCAATATAAACAAGATGAACACATAATGTGCTACGGATACGGAGCACCAAGATTGTCAGCTGAAACACAAAAAACTGTTCCTCTGATATTTTTTAACAATGGTAGCAAAAAAATGCCTTCTTCCTCTAACAACGGTAGGAAAAAAATGCCTTCTTCCTCTAACAACGGTAGGAAAAAAATGCCTTCTTCCTCTGATGTGATGAGATCAATCAAGAGAGGCTCCAAAACATTTCAATAAACAAATTTCTTAACATCTTTTTTACACAATTACATACTCACACTACAATTACACTCCTTATAATAAAAGACAAAGAGCATTATAAACAAGATGAACACGTAATGTGCTACGGATAAGGAACTTGTCCGTTATGTGTTGTGTAAATGTGTTCCAAACAAAATACATCAAAAAAATATTGATCAGCTCTTCTCTCATTGGTAATGGATTTTTTAAAAGGGGTTTAATAACTTAAAATATAAACTAAAGCTTAAAATTAAACTTAGAAATGCATTAAGTACATTCTCCTCAAGAAGTACATTAAAATGATTTTTTTTTATTAAACTGGCTGTTAACATAAATTCAGATGCATCATGTCTAATAGGAAAGAAAAAAAGCACTTATTAAAGCACTATATGGAGCAACAGATTCAACACATGGTTCAATTGGGTATGAGTCACATTCTCATATGAACAGCTGCCCCCAAGCAACTACATGACCATGTTTCTCAGTCTTTGCACCTTTGCTGAAAGGTTTCGTGCATCCACCTCCAAAAGCATCTTTTGAAATACCTCAAAAATGTATTTGAGAGCTTTGGGGTATTTCAGATCCAAGGCATAAGTCAGTCCCAGCAGGTAGCAGCAGGCTCTGCTGAGATCTCCAAGATGGTTGAGCACAGTGGAACCCTCGATGACGATCCCAACATCCACTTGTCCACTTTCATTCCGGACCAGGCACACCGCCATCACCTCGGCTCCCAGTGCTTCTTCCACATCGACAGCTGAATCCGCAGTCTGCTGATATTGTAAAGACAACTGATTTTAACAGGCGGGCAGGAAAGCCAACAAATAAAGAAAAAAATCAATTACCAAAACAAATCAGTTGTAAAACATTGTCTAGCAAGTTAGATTTTGGATAAAGCCAGAGTTAAAATCTTTATTTCATTTTTACAACATATATAAAGTTTTTACGGGGCAAATTTGGGATAGTCTTTTTTTAATTAAATAAATCTGAAAAATACTATGTAGTGATATTTAAAATAAATTTTCTGTATGTTAAAAAAAAACTAAATGTTTCATAAATGAGAAGGATATGTACAAATCCTTCCTTAATAACCTTCAGAATAATGTTAAGAATGATTATAGAAAGTTTAATGGATGTAGAAATTGAGATATTTAGTTCAGTCAGTAGAAAGAAAATCTGTGGGATGTCCCCTTATAGTCGACCAAATGGTCAATCGTCGGACAATATTTTTGGTTCATTGTTCATAAGAACTTATCTTGAGATAATGGCCGTTAAAGATGGCTGTATAGGAGAAATATACAGATGCAAACAGACACGGTTTAGTCAAATAAACACCTACATTTAGGCACACACACACACACACAGGAATTAAAAATATTGTAGCGCTTATGCATTACCGAAAGGAACTCCATTTCAACTTAACACTTAAGTTGTAGTTGAAACCCAAAAGATGTTATTGGACTCACCTCAAACTCCTTACATAAGGCACACACATCTTCACCAAGGTGGTCAATAAGACATCGGATGACAACTTCTCTGGTCTTCTCAATGGGAACTCCGGCCTGTTAAGGAGAAAATATATTTTCACAAAAAAGACATGACACACTGCTCACTTTCCTCAGTGCACATTCTAGCCTGGAGAAATATTAATGACAAGCTAGGAAGGGTAAAGCAGGAACTAAAAAGAGGAGTAAACCAAAATACCTGGAGTAATGTATTCATATCTGCGCGATGTCTATCTCCAGCAGCTCCTTTCTTGGCTTGGAAGATGGAAAGCAGTTTCGGGGAATAACGGTCCAACATCGCCATGAATTTGGCCTCAAGATTCACGGTCGTGATTCGCTGAAACTCTGCTTTGACCTTTGAAAAAAAAAAAAAAAGACAAAAAAAGAGATTTGATTTTCTAACTTAGATTTGAGCAACACATTGCAATACAATTAAAAAGAGCGTCAGCATTATCTGCCCAAAATGGTATGTGTTAAACTGTGTTGGAGAAATGCCACTAACTGACCTGTGACATGTCAAACAAGGCAGGCCATCTTTCCTTGATATCCCTGATGCTCAACTGAAGACTGACGACATCATGTCTTCTATGGACAAATGTGTTGGACATCAACTCCCGGATGGTTGTGCTGCCGTCTCTCTTCTTCAATTCAGAAAGAATTTGTATCCGCAGTTGCTCTTGGTTCTCACTGCTTTCTCCTGAAGGATAGTTTGGGAGATAGAGCACTTCTCCTTTCCGTGCCTTTTTCACATTTTGGGCTGGTTTCCTTTCACCAGGACGCTTGTTTTTGAGGGAGTTGCATGTCACTTCAGGGAACCCAAGAGCTCTGAGCGTCGACCTGTAATTTCCCATTTTGTATTTAAGAGAATACATCCATCCCATCCATCCATTACGACTCCCAGTTTCTGTCAGACATGGATGTTTTTTGACCAAGGCTTCTGCCACCTCTGCGATCTGAAGGCCCGTGGGATAGGCTGTGTAACCGTACATGTATTCAGCCAGGCCTTCAATGACTTTAGACTTGACACGGGTGTCGTTGAGGACAGTGCCATCTTTCTTAAAGTTTTCATTGCCATGTGTCAGCACTTCCTCTGTTGCTTTTGAAAAAGCTGGAATGACGATTTCAGTTGGCCAGGATGCCCTTTGAGGGCTTAATATGACTGTGTCTTGTGATGAAGATGTGCCATCCGACTGGTAATCTGCAGAACTAGACGACATCCAGGATGAATTCCAACTGGAGGTGCCGCAACAATTATCACCACTGGTCACATTTTCAGTCTCAGTTGGTGCAAGTGAAAGCACGATTGACGGAATGATTAATACTTTGATTGTCCCCTTATGTTGAACTTGGTTAGTAGAATGAAGTGTAAAGTAATCCCCAAAGTCTTCATCCAAGTAATGCATGGTGAAGTCCTCATGTAGTTCAAATGTGTCCTTTACAGTCTTGTGCAAATGATCCACTGTGTCTGGCATCCCAGAGGGCAGTGTGAGCTTCTCACTACGGTGATCTATAATCACCTTCAAAACAACAGGGTCCATCTGTATGAAAATAAATCACAACTGGAGATCAGAGCAGGAGTAAGACACGAAGGTGTTCGTCTTTTTCACCTAATACTGGACAATAATGTGTCTTTTTAAAGTGACCATTCGTTTGCCCCCCACACAATATGCTGCCAAGGGGTAAGTATCAGTAAGTTGCTGTATCTGCAGCAGGGTCACTTTCCCAGAGTGCTCCAAAACAAATCCCCTAAAATGTTCATAATACCAGCTGTTAAGACACTTAACAATGAAATTGAGATCACTGCCTACAATCGCAATCTGTGAAATCTCCACAAAATCAGGTAGACCTCCAGTACATCCATAAGGCAAAATCATCCCCACAGCATATTTTGTTCCATGATATGTCACTGTGTTTGTCAAGTCCACTGTGGTTTGTGTTGGATATGTTTTTTTAAAACTCTCCTGTATATCTGAATGCAGCAATGCCAATGAAATACTGGTTACTCTACTGACGCATAATGCTGGTTTCAAAGCATCAGCATGTAGATGATATGCCATCATCATTTGGTGCCTTGAGGCGAGAGACAGTAGTACATTTCTGAAGCTATGTGTGTATTTGACAACTTTCTTGAAAAAACTATGCTTTGCCTCAAAGCGCATAGTCCAGACACAAACTAAAGGACCAAAGCATTTTATCATAGCAGGATAATGCTCCAAGAAATGGTGCTTTGGAATTAACTTTTGCTCAGGAAAAACTTCCAACAGTCTATGGCGATGTTCGGATATTAGTGTATCTAGGTAGCTAATACTATCCTCTGTATGAAAAGGGGATACCACAAGTTCTGTAATATCTTTTAATGTCATGAGAACTTGCCAAGCTGGCTCATTGAATGGTATCTTCACACCAATTATGAACGGTAATAATCTCAGTAAGGTCCAATTCTCATGTGCATTCCCACCAATAGATTTGCGAGATGAAAGATTTTGTGGGATGGGTTGGGGGTGATCAGTTTTATCTGTCCAAGTATATGGAAACTGAGTTATTGACTCATTCAGTTGTAACAGGGTGAAATACTGTTTTTTTATGAACAAGTTAAGACATAATGCCAACTCCAAAGGAATTATTCCTTCAAAGAGATCATGGAGCACGTCTGGTGGGTACCCAGTAACAAAATGGAAATGCTTCAATTTTTCTGTTAAGGTACAAACTCTCTTTACACCAAAACTATGTAACAAAGCAGGGTTTTCCGTTACAGTCTGAACATGTAAAGCATAATTCTCTTTTGTCCTTGGTTGGAAAACCCTGAATGCACCTCCTGTTGCTGATAGTCTGAACGGTCCCCAATACAAAATCTACATATGTGATGGCCAGTAAAGCTCTCTACAAGGCCACTCAATGAATGAGCACCAAGATTGTCAGCTGAAACACAAAAAACTGTTCCTCTGATATTTTTACCAATGGTAGGAAAAAAAATGCCTTCTTCCTCTAATGTGATGAGATCGTTCAAGAGAGGCTCCAAAACAGTTCCATAGCCAAATTTCTTAACATCATTCGCTTTACAAAGGAGTGCTAATTGAATTGATGTTAGTTGTGATCTCAACTCTGATGGCACATCTGCAAGTACCCAATACACTGCTGTCACTTTATGTTTTTTTCTTGAGGTTCCAAGTGGATTACAGACTTCAAAATCATCCACGTAAAGTACAAGTGAAATCCTTAGCTCTCCATCAGCATTAAACTCATTTACCTTGAAATATGTGCCATCATGAAAGGATGAAAACTGTGATAGAGGACCTGGATGTCTTGTCAGTATCCTACTTGCAATGTCTTTGTCATTTAATAATAGCTTTAAGGTTTGTAAAATAGGTACATATTGAAAGGTGCACTTGTTTAATGGATCCAATATATATTCAACTGGCTCAATAACATGAAAGTTCTCTTTGAAATACTTTTCCCTCTTGTATTTAGAAATAAACGGACCATCCGGAGCTAGAGCTTTACTGAGAGGGTTGCCGACAGACAATTTTTGGACTAACTCACTGATAACCCTTTCATCAACAGTGCAGTTATTTTGTGTTAATATGTCTTTCACTGAATTTGAAATATACTGAGATGATAATGTGCTGATAAACTGAAGCTGTTCCACCAAGTCATCTATACATTTACCAGAGACATTATAAATGCTTTCTAACTTCAGCAAGAGAGAACCGATTACCTTTTCAAATACGCTTGCATCGCCTTCACAATTATCTAAATCTACAGAAGTATCCAACTCCACATCATTAACCGATTCCAGTAGTGCAAATTGGTTGCCATGCTGTTGAACACTGGTAGAAATAGGAAGTTGTACAATAATATCAGCTTTTAAATCATTACATGAGTAGGCTCGGTGCTTTCGGCTTTTGTGTGTAACATATGTACCATATATGTTAGTTTCGAAATCACAACCATCAAACACACACTCTATTGTTTCTAAACTTTTCAGATGAGAGTAAATGTGTTGAAAATAATCCTTGGTATTTGAAAAACACGAGTCACAAATTTTACATTTGAAAGCTTTCTGATTTTCAGTTTCCTCTGATTTGTGAGCTCTATACAAGTGTGAACGTAAACCACCCCAAGTTTTAAAAGAACATGGACAGTCCAAATGAATGCACGGCAGAAAATGTCCACGACCTACAAGTCCGTGTTTCAGTCGATAGTGTTTGAGAAGTACACTAGTTGATGATGCCACAGATGCACAAAGTTTACACTGCCATCCCATGAGCAGTTACCTTAAAGAAGGATAAAAACCGAGGAGCCCCAGTAGCTAGTGTCCTGTGAAGCTCTGGCCGGCCAACGCCAACCTGGGTTCCTGTATGGCCTCCTGTCCTTTGCGGTCCGCCCCCCTCTCTCTCTCTCACATGCCTCTGTGTCTTGTCTCTGTGTCACTTAAGCATCAAATGTAAAAAAACACAAAAAAAAACAATAAGATTAAAACCTTTGATCTCATAGAAAGTTGATAAGACTATAGTCAATATCCCCTTCAACACATTTGGGAAATAATGTCCTACTGGCTTTTAACATCCCTCATGCCTTATAATTATTATTTACAAAGAGCAACTTACCTCCTGTGGTTTATTGATCAGTTGTTTTCGTATCTGAAATGCAAAAATGTTAAATATATTAAAGCGGGTGAGAGAGACAATCACAAAGATAACATGTCAACTGTTCTCAGCCATTTTCTAGATGTTTTTAATATTGTTCTACTTAATGAATTGTTTTTCATCGTCTTCTGGACGATTTAGAGACATTTTTCACCTGACATTCATGTCATTAAAGATGATTGAATTTTAAAAAGTAAATATAAAAATACAGTAAAATAAATTAGATAGCCTGGAAAGCACCCAAGAGGCTTAAATATTAGCAAAAACTTATTTGGTCAACGTTAAAAAGGTAAAACAGGTATTGTAATAAGGCTTGTGCACATCTACACAGTGGAAGTGTTATGAAAAATCAACAAAAAAATGTAATATGAGTTCAATGTGTGTTGGAGACGTGCGTTCATTCATTCATCATACAAATTACAAAATGTTTAGTTATGTTAAAATATTAGGGTGTGCTGCTGCTCCGTGTCGATGACAGCTTGCGGTGAAAAAATTATAAATTGTAAAGTGTGGGGGGGAGAGAACATGTTAAATCCCCAGTGGAAATCACGCTACAAATATAGGCCTATCCGTGGTAGCTTCACTCAAAACATTTGGAGCTGAAGCCCCGGTAAAATGACGTCGCGTCACCGACACACCTCAAAGTGCACGACAA
>CM047519.1:29834090-29846590 GCA_026122265.1 Ammodytes dubius | reverse complement strand
ACACACAGCCATATGTTCCCATTGTGCATATCACTGCTGTAATGGAAGCAAACACCTGGGTTTATGTGCCAGTCCAAGCCAAGTGTATATGTGTCTAATAACAGATTACCAGGAGTGGGGTTCGAACCCACGAGGGCATGAGCCCATTGGATCTTAAGTCCAACGCCTTAACCACTCGGCCATCCTGGTTCACATGAGAAGTTCTTTAGACAGAATCCAAAGATTGTTTGTGGAAAAGTGTCGACCATGATTAGAACTGAGACCAAGGGTAGCCCCTTCTCCATTAACGTGCCATGCCTTCTGAATCACATACTCTTTCTTTTCTCTATTCTACATTCTACATCTGACCATAAAAACTATCTAAAATGTCGGTGTAGAAATTAAGTGCTTTGGTTTCTGTAGTGTTGTTTTAACCGTTCTGTCGACATAATGTACGACTCTGGTGGGACTCGAACCCACAACCTTTGAATCACTTCTCCTGAGTTTATACTAGAAGTCCAATGCGCTGTCCATTGCGCCACAGAGCCACACAACTGATACTCACATTTGCACATTTACAAGAACAAAATATTGATATTGTTTTAGTTGTTGAAAAACATCAGTAAGTCTCAACCTGTAAAAAAGAAAACAATTATTTTTTTTAAAGCTGGGGTATATGATTTGGGGAGAAAATAGCAGTTGGGATAGAGATTTGAATCCAAACACCTCAACCGCTCCACTTGTTCTCTTTGGTCCCTCCCCTATGGTTCCTCCCTGACACGCTCTACACACCAACAACGTCGGTGCCAAAGTGAATGGACAGTCCCGCTCTGATTGGTCAAAGTGTACCGCTCATGTTAACTTTGACCAATCAGAAATCATATACCCCAACTTTAAGTTTGATAATTCTACACGGAGCCATATGTTCCCATCGCTGCTGTAATGGAAGCAAACATCTGCCGTACTGGGTTTATGTGCCGGTCCAAGCCAAGTGTATATGTGTCTAATAACAGATTACCAGGAGTGGGGTTCGAACCCACGAGGGCATGAGCCCATTGGATCTTAAGTCCAACGCCTTAACCACTCGGCCATCCTGGTTCACATGAGAAGTTCTTTAGACAGAATCCAAAGATTGTTAGTGGAAAAGGGTCGACCAGGATTAGAACCAAGACAAAAGTAAAATGTCTGTTACATTCAAGCCATCACCAAACGAGTTGACACAAAGAACTTCTCATGTGAACCAGGATGGCCGAGTGGTTAAGGCGTTGGACTTAAGATCCAATGGGCTCATGCCCTCGTGGGTTCGAACCCCACTCCTGGTAATCTGTTATTAGAAACCTATACACTTGGCTTGGTCCGGCACATCAACCCAGTACGGCTGGTGTTTGCTTCCATTACAGCAGTGATGTGCACAATACGCTTTGACCAATCAGAGCGAGGCTCCGATTCTCTGCTCTTATTGGCTGTTGGGAAAAGCCATCCTGGTTCACATGAGAGGTTCTTCAGACAGGATCCAAAGATTGTTAGTGGAAAAGGGTAGACCAGGATTAGAACCAAGACATGTAAAATGTATGTTACATTCAAGCCATCACCAAACGAGTTGACACAAAGTTGATTAAGCCTATTATCAGCTCCACAAAACTATCTCTGTATTTCTCAGTATGGCAGCATTTACAAACTGGTGCCCCCCCCCCCCCCGACACTGGTGCAGGAGCTCAGAAAAGTCCCAAGAAATGTTTTATTTTCTGGTTAATATTAGTTTCGCACAGGGTGTTGCACATGAGTTGAGTTGGTTGGTCACATACTTTCGGTTTAACCCCAAATAACTTTAGTCAAGTTAATGTTCGACTCTGGTGGGACTCGAACCCACAACCTTTGAATCACTTCTCCTGAGTTTATACTAGAAGTCCAACGCGCTGTCCATTGCGCCACAGAGCCACACAAACTCAGATATTTTTGAAAATGAAATTTGTATGTTAATTATAAAGAATATATAGCCTACTATTAGCCCATTGTGCATATCACTGCTGTAACGGAAGCAAACACCTGCCGTACTGGGTTTATGTGCCGGTCCAAGCCAAGTGTATATGTGTCTAATAACAGATTACCAGGAGTGGGGTTCGAACCCACGAGGACATGAGCCCATTGGATCTTAAGTCCAACGCCTTAACCACTCGGCCATCCTGGTTCACAAGAGAAGTTCTTCAGACAGAATCCAAAGATTGTTAGTGGGAAAGGGTCGACCAGGATTAGAACCAAGACCAAGGGTAGCCCCTTCTCCATGAACCTGCCATGGGTTCTGAATCACATACTCTTTCTTTTCTCTATTCTACACACTACATCTGACCATAGAAATAATCTAAAATGACGGTGTAGAAATGAAGTGCTTAGGTTTCCGTAGTGTTGTTTTAACCCTTGTTTTATACCTTATGTAAAGTTAATGTACGACTCTGGTGGGACTCGAACCCACAACCTTTGAATCACTTCTCCTGAATTTATACTAGAAGTCCAATGCGCTGTCCATTGCGCCACAGAGCCACACATCTGATACTCACATTTGCACATTTACAAGAACAAAATATTGATATTGTTTTAGTTGTTGAAAAACATCAGTAAGTCTCAACCTGTAAAAAAGAAAACAATAATTTTTTTTAAAGCTGGGGTTTATGATTTGGGGAGAAAATAGCAGTTGGGATAGAGATTCGAATCCAAATACCTCAACCGCTTCACTTGTTCTCTTTGGTCCCTCCCCTATGGTCCCTCCCTGACACGCTCTACACCAACAACGTCAGTGCCAAAGTGAATGGACAGTCCCAACAGCCAATAAGAACAGAGAATCTGAGCCTCGCTCTGATTGGTCAAAGTGTACCGCTCATGTTAACTTTGACCAATCAGAAATCACATACCCCAGCTTTAAGTTTGATAATTCTACAAACAGGAACATGTTCCCATTGCTGCTGTAATGGAAGCAAACACCTGCCGTACTGGGTTTATGTGCCGGTCCAAGCTAAGTGTACAGGTGTCTAATAACAGATTACCAGGAGTGGGGTTCGAACCCACGAGGGCATGAGCCCATTGGATCTTAAGTCCAACGCCTTAACCACTCGGCCATCCTGGTTCACATGAGAAGTTCTTTAGACAGGATCCGCAGTGTGTTAGTGGAA
Organism: Ammodytes dubius; assembly: GCA_026122265.1. NCBI lineage: Eukaryota > Metazoa > Chordata > Actinopteri > Uranoscopiformes > Ammodytidae > Ammodytes > Ammodytes dubius. The sequence goes on along the minus strand of CM047519.1, from coordinate 29,843,447 downwards.
AAGGGTCGACCAGGATTAGAACCAAGACAAAAGTAAAATATCTGTTACATTCATGAGAGGTTCTTTAGACAGAATCCGGAGTGTGTTAGCGGAAAACCAAGACCAAGTGTAGCCCCTTTTCCATTAACGTGAACCTGCCAGGGGTTCAGAATCGCATACTCTTTCTTTTCTCTATTCTACACACTACATCTGACCATAAAAATAATCTAAAGTGTCGGTGTAGAAATGCCTTGTTTTATACATTCTGTCAACATAATGTACGACTCTGGTGGGACTCAAACCCACAATCTTTGAATCACTTCTCCTGAGTTTACACTAGAAGCCCAATGCGCTGTCCATTGCGCCACAGAGCCACACAACCATTAATACTCACATTTCCACATCTACAAGAAAAAACAAAATATTTATATTTTTTTAGTTGTGGAAACGCATCAGTAAGTTACGGAAGAGGATTAGGGCCACACATGAAAAAAAAAGGTTAAAAAAAAAAAAAAAAGTTCTGACTTTATTCTCAGAATTCTGACTTTTTTCATGAAATTCTGACTTTTTTTTCATTAAATTCTGACTTTTTTTTGCTCATGAAATTCTGACTTTTTTTTTTGTTCGTGAAATTCTGACTTTTTTTTTTGTTCGTGAAATTCTGACTTTTGTTTATTCATGGAATTCTGACTTTTTTTTTTTTTCATGGAATTCTGACTTTTTTTTTTTTTCATGAAAAAAAAATGTCAGAATTCTGACTTTAAAGTCAGAACTACGGGTACTTGTAAGGACCAACCTCCGTGGGAGAGCCTACGTGTGCAAAAATTACTTCCCTTAGCGACTTATTGCGGGTTCGAGGGGTTCAAGAAGAAGTCGTTTGTTAATGGAAGACCAAAAGGTGAGTGAAACTGTAATATGTGTTGTTTTGGTACAGGGTGCATGTCTTTTAATAGGTCCATGGTGCATGAGGTGACATTGTGCATATTAGCTAACACATGTGCAACTCTAGGCACCAAAACAACACATATAGTTTCACGCACCTTTTGGTCTTCCATAAACGAAATGGCTTCTTCTGGAACCCCTCGAACCCGCAAGAAGTCGCTATTGGAAGCCATTTTAGCACAAGTAGGCTAGGGCTACTGGCTACTCTCATGGACGGCTACTCTACATGTGGTTTCCTCCTACTGCATAAAGCAAAGTGTCTCTCCCACGGAGGTTGGTCCTTACAAGTACCTGTAGTTCTGACTTTAAAGTCAGAATTCTGACTCTTTTTTTTTTTCATGAACAAAAAAAAAGTCAGAATTTCATGAACAAAAAAAAAAAGTCAGAATTCCATGAAAAAAAAGTCAGAATTTCATGAACAAAAAAAAAGTCAGAATTTCATGAAAAAAGTCAGAATTCTGAGAATAAAGTCAGAACTTTTTTTTTTTTTTTAAACTTTTTTTTTCTTTTTTTCATGTGTGGCCCTAATCCTCGTCCGTAGTAAGTATCAACTGGAAAAATAAAAAAGCAATTTTTTTTTAAATTGGAAAATGGAACTTTAATTTTAACTGTACCGTATAAGCTCGAAGATGATGCATAATGGTTTACAGAAGATTTGAATTTATTTTTCTGCTTAATTTAAGTTTGTTAACAGACTGGGCTCTTCTCACAGGTTACTTTATGTTGTTCTAACTCATATACCGGCTGTCGACTTAATGTACGACTCTGGAGGGACTCGAACCCACAACCTTTGAATCACTTCTCCTGAGTTTATACTAGAAGTCCAACGCGCTGTCCATTGCGCCACAGAGCCACAACAACCATAAATAGAAAAGTTTAAATTTGCAAATTTATGAGAAAAAACTAAATATTAATATTTTTTTAGTTGTTGAAAAAAATCAGTAAGTCTCAACTCGTAAAAAAGAAAACAATTATTTTTTTTAAATCTGGGGTTTACGATATGGGGAGAAAATAGCAGTTGGGATAGAGATTTGAATCCAAATACCTCAACCGCTCCACTTGTTCTCTTTGGTCCCTCCCCTATGGTCCCTCCCTGACACGCTCTACACCAACAACATCGGTGCCAAAGTGAATGTACAGTCCCAACAGCCAATAAGAACAGAGAATCGTAGACTCGCTCTGATTGGTCAAAGTGTACTTCTCATGTTAACTTTGACCAATCAGAAATCATATAAACCAACTTTATGTTTGCTAAATCTACACACAGGCACATGTTCCCATCCCTGCTGTAATGGAAGCAAACATCTGCCGTACTGGGTTTATGTGCTGGTCCAAGCCAAGTGTATAGGTGTCTAATAACAGATTACCAGGAGTGGGGTTCGAACCCACGAGGGCATGAGCCCATTGGATCTTAAGTCCAACGCCTTAACCACTCGGCCATCCTGGTTCACAAGAGAAGTTCTTCAGACAGAATCCAAAGATTGTTAGTGGGAAAGGGTCGACCAGGATTAGAACCAAGACCAAGGTAGCCCCTTCTCCATTAACCTGCCATGCGTTCTGAATCACATACTCTTTCTTTTCTCTATTCTACACACTACATCTGACCATAGAAATAATCTAAAATGACGGTGTAGAAATGAAGTGCTTAGGTTTCCGTAGTGTTGTTTTAACCCTTGTTTTATACCTTATGTAAAGTTAATGTACGACTCTGGTGGGACTCGAACCCACAACCTTTGAATCACTTCTCCTGAATTTATACTAGAAGTCCAATGCGCTGTCCATTGCGCCACAGAGCCACACAACTGATACTCACATTTGCACATTTACAAGAACAAAATATTGATATTGTTTTAGTTGTTGAAAAACATCAGTAAGTCTCAACCTGTAAAAAAGAAAACAATAATTTTTTTTAAAGCTGGGGTTTATGATTTGGGGAGAAAATAGCAGTTGGGATAGAGATTCGAATCCAAATACCTCAACCGCTTCACTTGTTCTCTTTGGTCCCTCCCCTATGGTCCCTCCCTGACACGCTCTACACCAACAACGTCAGTGCCAAAGTGAATGGACAGTCCCAACAGCCAATAAGAACAGAGAATCTGAGCCTCGCTCTGATTGGTCAAAGTGTACCGCTCATGTTAACTTCGACCAATTAGAAATCACATACCCCAGCTTTAAGTTTGATAATTCTACAAACAGGAACATGTTCCCATTGCTGCTGTAATGGAAGCAAACACCTGCCGTACTGGGTTTATGTGCCGGTCCAAGCTAAGTGTACAGGTGTCTAATAACAGATTACCAGGAGTGGGGTTCGAACCCACGAGGGCATGAGCCCATTGGATCTTAAGTCCAACGCCTTAACCACTCGGCCATCCTGGTTCACATGAGAGGTTCTTTAGACGGGATCCAAAGATTGTTAGTGGAAAAGGGTCGACCAGGATTAGAACCAAGACAAAAGTAAAATATCTGTTACATTCATGAGAGGTTCTTTAGACAGAATCCGGAGTATGTTAGCGGAAAACCAAGACCAAGTGTAGCCCCTTTTCCATTAACGTGAACCTGCCAGGGGTTCAGAATCGCATACTCTTTCTTTTCTCTATTCTACACACTGCATCTGACCATAAAAATAATCTAAAGTGTCAGTGTAGAAATGCCTTGTTTTATACATTCTGTCAACATAATGTACGACTCTGGTGGGACTCGAACCCACAACCTTTGAATCACTTCTCCTGAATTTACACTAGAAGCCCAATGCGCTGTCCATTGCGCCACAGAGGCACACAACCATTAATACTCACATTTCCACATCTACAAGAAAAAACAAAATATTGATATTTTTTTTAGTTGTGGAAACGCATCAGTAAGTACGGAAGAGGATTAGGGCCACACATGAAAAAAAAAAGGTTAAAAAAAAAAAAAATTCTGACTTTATTCTCAGAATTCTGACTTTTTTCATGAAATTCTGACTTTTTTTTCATTAAATTCTGACTTTTTTTTGTTCATTAAATTCTGACTTTTTTTTTTGTTCGTGAAATTCTGACTTTTGTTTATTCATGGAATTCTGACTTTTTTTTTTTTTCATGGAATTCTGACTTTTTTTTTTTTTCATGAAAAAAAAATGTCAGAATTCTGACTTTAAAGTCAGAACTACGGGTACTTGTAAGGACCAACCTCCGTGGGAGAGCCTACGTGTGCAAAAATTACTTCCCTTAGCGACTTATTGCGGGTTCGAGGGGTTCAAGAAGAAGTCGTTTGTTAATGGAAGACCAAAAGGTGAGTGAAACTGTAATATGTGTTGTTTTGGTACAGGGTGCATGTCTTTTAATAGGTCCATGGTGCATGAGGTGACATTGTGCATATTAGCTAACACATGTGCAACTCTAGGCACCAAAACAACACATATAGTTTCACGCACCTTTTGGTCTTCCATAAACGAAATGGCTTCTTCAGGAACCCCTCGAACCCGCAAGAAGTCGCTAATGGAAGCCATTTTAGCACACGTAGGCTAGGGCTACTGGCCACTCTCATGGACGGCTACTCTGCATGTGGTTTCCTCCTACTGCATAAAGCAAAGTGTCTCTCCCACGGAGGTTGGTCCTTACAAGTACCCGTAGTTCTGACTTTAAAGTCAGAATTCTGACTCTTTTTTTTTTTCATGAACAAAAAAAAAAGTCAGAATTTCATGAACAAAAAAAAAAGTCAGAATTCCATGAAAAAAAAAAAGTCAGAATTTCATGAACAAAAAAAAAAGTCAGAATTTCATGAACAAAAAAAAAGTCAGAATTCCATGAAAAAAAAAGTCAGAATTTCATGAACAAAAAAAAAGTCAGCATTTCATGAACAAAAAAAAAAGTCAGAATTTCATGAAAAAAGTCAGAATTCTGAGAATAAAGTCAGAACTTTTTTTTTTTTTTTTTACTTTTTTTTTTTTTTTCATGTGTGGCCCTAATCCTCGTCCGTAGTAAGTATCAACTGGAAAAACAAAAAAGCAATTTTTTTTTAAATTGGAAAATGGAACTTTGATTTTTACTGTACCGTATAAGCTCGAAGATGATGCATACTGGTTTACAGAAGATTTAAAAAAAATGTTCTGCTTAATTTAAGTTTGTTAACAGACTGGGCTCCTCTCACAGGTTACTTTATGTTGTTCTAACTCATATACCGGCTGTCGACTTAATGTACGACTCTGGAGGGACTCAAACCCACAACCTTTGAATCACTTCTCCTGAGTTTATACTAGAAGTCCAATGCGCTGTCCATTGCGCCACAGAGCCACAACAGCCATAAATAGTCCTGAACAGGAAAAGTTTAAATTTGCAAATTTACGAGAAAAAACTAAATATTGATATTGTTTTAGTTGTTGAAAAACCTCAGTAAGTCTCAACTTGTAAAAAAGAAAACAATACGTTTTTTTTAAAAAGCTGGGGTATATGATTTTGGGAGAAAATAGCAGTTGGGATAGAGATTTGAATCCAAATACCTCAACCGCTTCACTTGTTCTCTTTGGTCCCTCCCCTATGGTCCCTCCCTGACACGCTCTACACCAACAACATCGGTGCCAAAGTGAATGGACAGTCCCAACAGCCAATAAGAACAGAGAATCGGAGCCTCACTCTGATTGGTCAAAGTGTACAGCTCATGTTAAATTTGACCAATCAGAAATCATATACACTAGCTTTAACTTTGATTATTCTACACAGAGCAACATGTTCCCATTGTGCATATCACTGCTTTAATGGAAGCAAACACCTGCCGTACTGGGTTTATGTACCGGTCCAAGCCAAGTGTATAGGTGTCTAATAACAGATTACCAGGAGTGGGGTTCGAACCCACGAGGGCATGAGCCCATTGGATCTTAAGTCCAACGCCTTAACCACTCGGCCATCCTGGTTCACATGAGAAGTTCTTTAGACAGAATCCGCAGTGTGTTAGTGGGAAAGGGTCGACCAGGATTAGAACCAAGACAAAAGTAAAATGTCTGTTACATTCAAGCCATCACCAAACGAGTTGACACAAAGAACCTCTCATGTGAACCAGGATGGCCGAGTGGTTAAGGCGTTGGACTTAAGATCCAATGGGCTCATGCCCTCGTGGGTTCGAACCCCACTCCTGGTAATCTGTTATTAGACACCTATACCCTCGGCTTGGACCGGCACATAAACCCAGCACGGCAGATGTTTGCTTCCATTACAGCAGCGATATGCACAATACACTTTGACCAATCAGAGCGAGGCTCCGATTCTCTGCTCTTATTGGCTGTTGGGAAAAGCCATCCTGGTTCACATGAGAAGTTCTTCAGACAGAATCCAAAGATTTTTAGTGGGAAAGGGTCGACCAGGATTAGAACCAAGACATGTAAAATGTCTGTTACATTCAAGCCATCGCCAAACGATTTGACACAAAGTTGATTAAGCCTATTATGACATCATCCATAGCAACAGGGTCAACACCGCCCTCTAGTCTTAGCTTAGGAGTCCCTCCCATTCCTTAGTAAAAGTTGGTCTTATCAGCTTTGTGAATAGGTTTTAAGAAATTACTCCTTACTAAGACATTTTAGTGCTCCTTACTCTTAGCGCTAAGATAAAATGTTTTGTGAATACGGCCCCTGGTCTGAAATGTGCTGAAAAAACAGGAATAGGAGACTGCGCTGAGGAACTTGTGCATATCCCTGCTGTAATGGAAGCAAACATCTGCCATACCGGGTTTATGTGCCGGGCCAAGCCAAGTGTATATGTGTCTAATAACAGATTACCAGGAGTGGGGTTCGAACCCACGAGGGCATGAGCCCATTGGATCTTTAGAGGTAGCCCAACGCCTTAACCACTCGGCCATCCTGGTTCACATGAGAAGTTCTTCAGACAGAATCCAAAGATTGTTAGTGGAAAAGGGTCGACCAGGATTAGAACCAAGGCAAAAGTAAAGTGTCTGTTACATTCAAGCCATCGCTAAACGAGTTGACACAAAGAACTTCTCATGTGAACCAGGATGGCCGAGTGGTTAAGGCGTTGGACTTAAGATCCAATGGGCTCATGCCCTCGTGGGTTCGAACCCCGCTCCTGGTAATCTGTTATTAGACACCTTTACACTTGGCTTGGACCGGCACATAAACCCAGTAAGGCAGGTGTTTGCTTCCATTACTGCAGCGATATGCACAATGGGAACATATGGCTCTGTGTAGAATTATCAAATTTAGGTACATACTACATCTGACCATAAAAATAATCTAGTTAGGATGCAGTAGGCATACTATTGGGACATACTTTTACTCTCTTATTTCATCATAACATTGCTCCTTGATCTTGCCTCTTGCTTTTATATCCGTCTCATCCCCGTTTGTTTTCATATGGAGGCTTCGTCAATGTGACGTCACTTCACGTGTGCACTGGATTGTGGGTCAGAATCGCCCAAATAGGATGCAGTTTTCAACACTAACAATCTTGGCCGCATGAAGTAGGACATCCGGGTACTTCTAACCATCCTAAATCTGGCCACAAGAATCGGGACATCCTAAATCTTTTTTCTACATACTATATAGTAGAAAGTATGCGATTCGGAACGCAAACTTAATTAGTTCGGTAAACATTTATTTTTAGATGTAACCCTTAAATAAAGCTTGTAAAATGGTATTCAGGACAGCCCTAGCCTCCCAATCCCCATGTGGCATTCTTTATTCTTTATTTTATTTTTAACACAAGCTCAGTGGTGGCACAAAGAGCCATATACTGTATAGGCTGTATCACACACACCACACACACACACAGACACACACACACACACACACACACACACACACACACACACACACACACACACACACACACACACACACACACACACACACACACACACACACACACACACACACACACACACACACACACACACACACACACACACACACAAAGAAAACGTTACACACACTAAACCAGTAAAGGAAGAAAGAGTTTAAAACACCGTGATGTGTGTGTCTGTGTAACAACGGAGAGGAAGTCTGTAGAAAGACTGAGGACATATGTAATGTTTGGCTGGAAGACAAGAATGTGGTTTCTTACCCCCGTGTGTGTGTGTGTGTGTGTGTGTGTGTGTGTGTGTGTGTGTGTTGTGTGTGTGTGTGTGTGTGTGTGGCTCCCCGTGTGAGTTTGTGTCTCCCTGTGTGTGTGTGTGTGTGTGTCTCTCTCTCTCCCTGTGTGTGTGTGTGTGTGTGTGTGTGTGTGTGTGTGTGTGCGTGTCTCTTCCAGTGTGTGTGTGTTTTCTCTCCCCTGTGTGTGTTTCTCTCTCCCTGTGTGCGTGTGTGTGTGTGTGTGTGTGTGTCCCCTGGAGGATAACGACCTCCTACGAACTCATTGATACAGTAACACACATTGACCCACTTTAGTCCTTTGTATATAAACGAATGTCTTGCTGCAGCTGTCTGGGTCAGATGTGTGTGTGTGTGTGTGTGTGTGTGTGTGTGTGTGTGTGTGTGTGTGTGTGTGTGTGTGTGTGTGTGTGTGTGTGTGTGTGTGTGTGTGTGTGTGTGTGTGTGTGTGTGTGTGTGTGTGTGTGTGTGTGTTTATGTCCCCTTTTTAGTTGGGGTACCAAGGGGTCAAAAAAGGGTGGAGCTGCACACTGCAGTAAGGATACTGTTGGGGTGAAAAACGCAAGCTCTGAGAATACAACAACACTTCAGTTAATGGTTGTGTGTGTGTGTGTGTGTGTGTGTGTGTGTGTGTGTGTGTGTGTGTGTGTGTGTGTGTGGTGTTAATTCATATCATGTATCAGGTTATCTGGGTAATCTCTAAATTCTGACGTGCAGGCTTCATTGACCACAAGCACACTCACATATACCCCTTATCATGCATATTAAGTGTGTGTGTGTGAGAGAGATGGTGGGATTAACGGCTATCAATATAACCAGTGTGTGAACCAGGATGGCCGAGTGGTTAAGGCGTTGGACTTAAGATCCAATGGGCTCATGCCCTCGTGGGTTCGAACCCCACTCCTGGTAATCTGTTATTAGACACCTATATACACTCGGCTTGGCCCAGCAAACCCAACCTGCGTTCTGAATCGCATACTTTCTTCTATATAGTATGTAGAAAAAAGATTTAGGATCTCCCGAGTAGGACATCCGGGTACTTCTAACCATCCTAAATCTGGCCACAAGAATCGGGACATCCTAAATCTTTTTTCTACCAAACTATATAGTAGAAAGTATGGCTATTGGAATGCATACTGAGTGAAATCTTAACCAAACCATTTATTTCTTCCTCTCTCTCTCTCCAGGTTTCTATTTCGTGTGACATCATCGCACCATGCCTGAAGGGTCACGGAGAGGCAGCCAGAGATCGCCTAGCAACACAGGTGAGAGGCGGAGCTGAAAATAAACGCTTTTCATTGGTTTAGCAGAATGTTTGATCGACCAATTAAGAGCCATGGCTGAAGCACTAACGAGCTCAT
>CM047519.1:29786590-29819090 GCA_026122265.1 Ammodytes dubius | reverse complement strand
AACAGATTACCAGGAGTGGGGTTCGAACCCACGAGGGCATGAGCCCATTGGATCTTAAATCCAACGCCTTAACCACTCGGCCATCCTGGTTCACACACACTTATGTTGAGAACCGTTAATCCCTCCAACACAGGGAGCGAGAGACAGAGGTCAGTACTGAGTGAAACAAATACTCTGTAGTGTGTGTGCGTCTGTGTGTGTGTGTGTTTCTGTGTGTGTGTGTGTGTGTTTCTGTGTGTGTGTGTGTGTGTGTGTGTGTGTGTCTAACCTCACTGTAACCTAAGAGCTGGTTAACCACACTCTCTCTACTCTCAGGGTCACTCTCTCTCTCTCTCTCTGTCTTATTAAATTTGATTGAAAGATGTAAAAATTCCTTTTTTAGTTCTCATATACTTTTTTAAATTACCAATTTATTTTGGCACAGATTTTTCTTTCTCTAAATGTCTCGTTAACCTTGTTTGCGCCATTTCAGAGAGTAGAAATGAAGTGCTTTGGTTTCTGTAGTGTTGTTTTAACCCTTGTTTTATACCTTCTGTCAAGTTAATGTACGACTCTGGTGGGACTCGAACCCACAACCTTTGAATCACTTCTCCTGAGTTTATACTAGAAGTCCAATGCGCTGTCCATTGCGCCACAGAGCCACAAAAACTAAGGTATTATCTCAAATGAAATGTGTATAATAATGAGAAAAGGTTTTTAGTTTTTGAGTGAATTTGAATAAAGAAAAAAAGTAACATGTTGGTTCCATTCAAGACATCCCCAAACGAGTTGACACAAAGTTGATTAAGCCTATTATCAGCTCCACAAAACTCTCTCTGTCAGTGCGTTTACATGCAGACTCATAATCAGGTAACTAAACGAATAAGACCTCAACAGGACTTTTAAACTGCATGTAAACACCTTTATCCGATCTACTTCGGACACAAATCGGCACAATAACGGACAAGAGAAGTCGGATAAGAACACCTAGATAATTTGTTCATTGTCGGCTTTCTCTCTGCATGTATACAGGGATCGGATATCGCATATCGGACTTCTCGTTCTGTGCTTGTGTGCCTGCGCGTGATAGGCTACACCATGGGTTATTGACGGAAGGGAACCGGACGTGGCTCTAAAACCACTTGTTGAAAGGGCTACAGCGCCACCTAGCATAGTGGAGACAGCCATGCATCGGACATTTATCCGATTTCTGAAAGGCCATGTATACTCAGACAAGTGACACGGTCCGTTCGAGTGTCTTGTTGGATATATGTGATAATCCAATCTAATTGTGCCATGGAAACCCACTGACTATTTCTCAGTATGGCAGCGTTTACAACTGGTGTGAATATTTCCAAGAAGAGCCCTAGAAATGTTTTATTTTCTAGATGGTGATGGTCATGCATTTTTGGTTTAACACAAATAATTTGTCATCTTAACGTACGACTCTGGTGGGACTCGAACCCACAACCTTTGAATCACTTCTCCTGAGTTTATACTAGAAGTCCAATGCGCTGTCCATTGTATCACACAGAGCCACTTTGAAGGCAAACATCTGCCATGCTGGGCTTATGTGCTGGACCAAGCCAAGTGTACATGTGTCTAATAACAGATTACCAGGAGTGGGGTTCGAACCCACGAGGGCATGAGCCCATTGGATCTTAAGTCCAACGCCTTAACCACTCGGCCATCCTGGTTCACATGAGAGGATCTTTGTGTCAACTCGTTTGGCGATGGCTTGAATGTAACAGACATTTTACTTTTGTCTTGGTTCTAATCCTGGTCGACCCTTTTCCACTAACAATCTTTGGATTCTGTCTAAAGAACTTCTCATGTGAACCCGGATGGCCGAGTGGTTAAGGCGTTGGACTTAAGATCCAATGGGCTCATGCCCTCGTGGGTTCGAACCCCACTCCTGGTAATCTGTTATTAGACACATATACACTTGGCTTGGACCAGCATATAAACTCAGTACGGCCGGTGTTTGCTTCCATTACAGCTGGGATATGCACAATACACTTTGACCAATCAGAGCGAGGCTCCAATTCTCTGCTCTTATTGGCTGTTGGGAAAAGCCATCCTGGTTCACAAGAGAGGATCTTTAGACAGGATCCAACAATTGTTAGTGGAAAAGGGTCGACCAGGATTAGAACCAAGACCAAGGGTAGCCCCTTTAACTTGAACCTGCACTGTGTTCTGAATCACACTCTTTCTTTTCTCTATTCTACACACTACATCTGACCATAAAAATTATCTAAAGTGTCCATGTAGAAATTAAGTGCTTTGGTTTCCATAGTGTTGTTTTAACCCCTGTGTCAACTTAATGTGCGACTCTGGTGGGACTCGAACCCACAACCTTTGAATCACTTCTCCTGAGTTTATATTAGAAGTCCAATGCGCTGTCCATTGCGCCACAGAGCCACACAACTATAAATACTCCTGAAAATAAAAAGTTTAAATTTGCAAATTTACGAGAAAAAACCAAATATTGATATTGTTTTAGTTGCTGAAAAACATCAGTAAGTCTCAACTTGTAAAAAGAAAACAATTATTATTTTTTTAAATCTGGGGTTTATGATTTGGGGAGAAAATAGCAGTTGGGATAGAGATTTGAATCCAAATACCTCAACCGCTCCACTTGTTCTCTTTGGTCCCTCCCTGACACGCTCTACACCAACAACGTCGTGCCAAAGTGAATGGACAGTCCCAACAGCCAATAAGAACAGAGAATCGGAGCCTCGCTCTGATTGGTCAAAGTGTACAGCTCATGGTAACTTTGACCAATCAGAAATCACATACCTCAGCTTTAAGTTTGATAATTCTACACAGAGGAACATGTTCCCATTGTGCATATCGCTGCTGTAATGGAAGCAAACATCTGCCGTACTGGGCTTATGTGCCGGTCCAAGCCAAGTGTATAGGTGTCTAATAACAGATTACCAGGAGTGGGGTTCGAACCCACGAGGGCATGAGCCCATTGGATCTTAAGTCCAACGCCTTAACCACTCGGCCATCCTGGTTCACATGAGAAGTTCTTTAGACAGAATCCAAAGATTGTTAGTGGAAAAGGGTCGACCAGGATTAGAACCAAGACAAAATTAAAATGTCTGTTACCTTCAAGCCATCGCCAAACGAGTTGACACAAAGAACTTCTCATGTGAACCAGGATGGCCGAGTGGTTAAGGCGTTGGACTTAAGATCCAATGGGCTCATGCCCTCGTGGGTTCGAACCCCACTCCTGGTAATCTGTTATAAGACATGAAAAAAATAGGTAAAAAAAAAAAAAAAAAAAGCTCTGACTTTATTCTCAGAATTCTGACTTTTTTCATGAAATTCTGACTTTTTTTTCATGAAATTCTGATTTTTTTTTGCTCATGAAATTCTGACTTTTTTTTTGTTCGTGAAATTCTGACTTTTTTTTGCTCATGAAATTCTGACTTTTTTTTTTGTTCATTAAATTCTGACTTTTTTTTTTATTCATGGAATTCTGACTTTTTTTTGTTCATTAAATTCTGACTTTTTTTTTTATTCATGGAATTCTGACTTTTTTTTTGTTCATGGAATTCTGACTTTTTTTTTTGTTCATGAAAAAAAAATGTCAGAATTCTGACTTTAAGTCAGAACTACGGGTACTTGTAAGGACCAACCTCTGTGGGAGAGCCTACTTGTGCAAAAATGACTTCCCTTAGCGACTTATTGCGGGTTCGAGGGGTTCAAGAAGAAGTCGTTTGTTAATGGAAGACCAAAAGGTGAGTGAAACTGTAATATGTGTTGTTTTGGTACAGGGTGCATGTCTTTTAATAGGTCCATGGTGCATGAGGTGACAGTGTGCATATTAGCTAACACATGTGCAACTCTAGGCACCAAAACACCACATATAGTTTCACGCACCTTTTGGTCTTCCATAAACAAAATGGCTTCTTTAGGAACCCCTTGAACCCGCAAGAAGTCGCTAATGGAAGCCATTTTAGCACAAGTAGGCTAGGGCTACTGGCTACTCTCATGGACGGCTACTCTGCATGTGGTTTCCTCCTACTGCATAAAGCAAAGTGTCTCTCCCACGGAGGTTGGTCCTTACAAGTACCCGTAGTTCTGACTTTAAAGTCAGAATTCTGACTCTTTTTTATTTTGTTCATGAACAAAAAAAAAAGTCAGAATTTCATGAACAAAAAAAAAAAGTCAGAATTCCATGAAAACAAAAAAGTCAGAATTTCATGAACAAAAAAAAGTCAGAATTTCATGAACAAAAAAAAAGTCAGAATTTCATGAAAAAAGTCAGAATTCTGAGAATAAAGTCAGAACTTTTTTCTTTTTTTTTTTAACCTTTTTTTTTTTTTCATGTGTGGCCCTAATCCTCGTCCGTAGTAAGTATCAACTGGAAAAATAAAAAAGCAATTTTTTTTAAAATTGGAAAATGGAACTTTAATTTTAAGCTCGAAGATGATGCATACTGGTTTACAGAAGATTTAAATTTATTTTTCTGCTTAATTTAAGTTTGTTAACAGACTGGGCTCCTCTCACAGTTCTAACTCATATACCAGCTGTCGACTTAATGTACGACTCTGGAGGGACTCGAACCCACAACCTTTGAATCACTTCTCCTGAGTTTATACTAGAAGTCCAATGCGCTGTCCATTGCGCCACAGAGCCACACATTCTACTAATAGTACTGAAAATGAAATGTTTAAATTTGCAAATTTATGAGAAAAAAACTAAATATTTATATTGTTTTAGTTGTTGAAAAAAATCAGTAAGTCTCAACTTGTAAAAAAGAAAACAATAAGTTTTTTTAAAAAGCTGGGGTTTATGATTTTGGGAGAAAATAGCAGTTTGGGATAGAGATTTGAATCCAAATACCTCAACCGCTTCACTTGTTCTCTTTGGTCCCTCCCCTATGGTCCCTCCCTGACACGCTCTACACACCAACAAAGTCGGTGACAAAGTGAATGGACAGTCCCAACAGCCAATAAGAACAGAGAATCTGAGCCTCGCTCTGATTGGTCAAAGTGTACCGCTCATGTTAACTTTGACCAATTAGAAATCATATACCCCAGATTTAAGTTTGATAATTCTACACACAGCCATATGTTCCCATTGTGCATATCACTGCTGTAATGGAAGCAAACATCTGCCGTACTGGGTTTATGTGTCGGTCCAAGCCAAGTGTATAGGTGTCTAATAACAGATTACCAGGAGTGGGGTTCGAACCCACGAGGGCATGAGCCCATTGGATCTTAAGTCCAACGCCTTAACCACTCGGCCATCCTGGTTCACATGAGAAGTTCTTTAGACAGAATCCAAAGATTGTTAGTGGAAAAGGGTCGACCAGGATTAGAACCAAGACAAAATTAAAATGTCTGTTACCTTCAAGCCATCGCCAAACGAGTTGACACAAAGAACTTCTCATGTGAACCAGGATGGCCGAGTGGTTAAGGCGTTGGACTTAAGATCCAATGGGCTCATGCCCTCGTGGGTTCGAACCCCACTCCTGGTAATCTGTTATAAGACATGAAAAAAATAGGTAAAAAAAAAAAAAAAAAAGCTCTGACTTTATTCTCAGAATTCTGACTTTTTTCATGAAATTCTGACTTTTTTTTCATGAAATTCTGATTTTTTTTTGCTCATGAAATTCTGACTTTTTTTTTGTTCGTGAAATTCTGACTTTTTTTTGCTCATGAAATTCTGACTTTTTTTTTTGTTCATTAAATTCTGACTTTTTTTTTTATTCATGGAATTCTGACTTTTTTTTGTTCATTAAATTCTGACTTTTTTTTTTATTCATGGAATTCTGACTTTTTTTTTGTTCATGGAATTCTGACTTTTTTTTTTGTTCATGAAAAAAAAATGTCAGAATTCTGACTTTAAGTCAGAACTACGGGTACTTGTAAGGACCAACCTCTGTGGGAGAGCCTACTTGTGCAAAAATGACTTCCCTTAGCGACTTATTGCGGGTTCGAGGGGTTCAAGAAGAAGTCGTTTGTTAATGGAAGACCAAAAGGTGAGTGAAACTGTAATATGTGTTGTTTTGGTACAGGGTGCATGTCTTTTAATAGGTCCATGGTGCATGAGGTGACAGTGTGCATATTAGCTAACACATGTGCAACTCTAGGCACCAAAACACCACATATAGTTTCACGCACCTTTTGGTCTTCCATAAACAAAATGGCTTCTTTAGGAACCCCTTGAACCCGCAAGAAGTCGCTAATGGAAGCCATTTTAGCACAAGTAGGCTAGGGCTACTGGCTACTCTCATGGACGGCTACTCTGCATGTGGTTTCCTCCTACTGCATAAAGCAAAGTGTCTCTCCCACGGAGGTTGGTCCTTACAAGTACCCGTAGTTCTGACTTTAAAGTCAGAATTCTGACTCTTTTTTATTTTGTTCATGAACAAAAAAAAAAGTCAGAATTTCATGAACAAAAAAAAAAAGTCAGAATTCCATGAAAACAAAAAAGTCAGAATTTCATGAACAAAAAAAAGTCAGAATTTCATGAACAAAAAAAAAGTCAGAATTTCATGAAAAAAGTCAGAATTCTGAGAATAAAGTCAGAACTTTTTTCTTTTTTTTTTTAACCTTTTTTTTTTTTTTCATGTGTGGCCCTAATCCTCGTCCGTAGTAAGTATCAACTGGAAAAATAAAAAAGCAATTTTTTTTAAAATTGGAAAATGGAACTTTAATTTTAAGCTCGAAGATGATGCATACTGGTTTACAGAAGATTTAAATTTATTTTTCTGCTTAATTTAAGTTTGTTAACAGACTGGGCTCCTCTCACAGTTCTAACTCATATACCAGCTGTCGACTTAATGTACGACTCTGGAGGGACTCGAACCCACAACCTCTGAATCACTTCTCCTGAGTTTATACTAGAAGTCCAATGCGCTGTCCATTGCGCCACAGAGCCACACATTCTACTAATAGTACTGAAAATGAAATGTTTAAATTTGCAAATTTATGAGAAAAAAACTAAATATTTATATTGTTTTAGTTGTTGAAAAAAATCAGTAAGTCTCAACTTGTAAAAAAGAAAACAATAAGTTTTTTTAAAAAGCTGGGGTTTATGATTTTGGGAGAAAATAGCAGTTTGGGATAGAGATTTGAATCCAAATACCTCAACCGCTTCACTTGTTCTCTTTGGTCCCTCCCCTATGGTCCCTCCCTGACACGCTCTACACACCAACAAAGTCGGTGACAAAGTGAATGGACAGTCCCAACAGCCAATAAGAACAGAGAATCTGAGCCTCGCTCTGATTGGTCAAAGTGTACCGCTCATGTTAACTTTGACCAATTAGAAATCATATACCCCAGATTTAAGTTTGATAATTCTACACACAGCCATATGTTCCCATTGTGCATATCACTGCTGTAATGGAAGCAAACATCTGCCGTACTGGGTTTATGTGTCGGTCCAAGCCAAGTGTATAGGTGTTTAATAACAGATTACCAGGAGTGGGGTTCGAACCCACGAGGGCATGAGCCCATTGGATCTTAAGTCCAACGCCTTAACCACTCGGCCATCCTGGTTCACATGAGAAGTTCTACAGACAGAATCCAAAGATTGTTAGTGGGAAAGGGTCGACCAGGATTAGAACCAAGACCACCAAGACAAAAGTAAAATGTCTGTTACATTCAAGCCATCGCCAAACGAGTTGACACAAAGAATCTCTCATGTGAACCAGGATGGCCGAGTGGTTAAGGCGTTGGACTTAAGATCCAATGGGCTCATGCCCTTGTGGGTTCGAACCCCACTCCTGGTAATCTGTTATTAGACACCTATACACTTGGCTTAGACCGGCACATAAACCCAGTACGGCAGGTGTTTGCTTCCATTACAGCAGTGATATACAGATACACTTTGACCAATCAGAGCGAGGCTCCGATTCTCTGCTCTTATTGGCTGTTGGGAAAAGCCATCCTGGTTCACATGAGAAGTTCTTTAGACAGAATCCAAAGACTGTTAGTGGGAAAGGGTCGACCAGGATTAGAACCAAGTGTAGCCCCTTTTCCATTAACCTGCCATGCGTTCTGAATCACATACTCTTTCTTTTCTCTTTTCCACATACTACATCTGACCATAAAAATAATCTAAAATGTCGGTGTAGAAATGAAGTGCTTTGGTTTCCGTAGTGTTGTTTTAACCTTTGTTTTATAGCTTATGTAAAGTTAATGTACGACTCTGGTGGGACTCGAACCCACAACCTTTGAATCACTTCTCCTGAATTTACACTAGAAGTCCAATGCGCTGTCCACTGTACCAGAGAGCCACACAACCATTAATACTCACATTTCCATATCTACAAGAAAAAACAAAATATTGATATTTTTTTAGTTGTGGAAACGCATCAGTAAGTTACGGAAGAGGATTAGGGCCACACATGAAAAAAAAAAAGGTTAAAAAAAAAAAAGAACTTTATTCTCAGAATTCTGACTTTTTTCATGAAATTCTGACTTTTTTTTGCTCATGAAATTCTGACTTTTTTTTTATTCATGGAATTCTGACTTTTTTTTTTGTTAATTAAATTCTGACTTTTTTTTTTATTCATGAATTCTGACTTTTTTTTTGTTCATGAAAAAAAAATGTCAGAATTCTACTTTAAGTAGCTAGGTACTGAAGGCCACTCCTGGAGGCTACTGTGCAAATCTCCTAAGCAATCGGTTCGATTCAGGAGCGTTGTTATAAGACAAAGTGAGTGAACGTAATAGGTTTTGTACAGGTGCATTCTTTAATAGCCTGTGCAGAGTGACATTGCATATTAGCTAACAATGTGCAACTCTAGGCACAAAACACATTAGTTTAGCACCTTTGGTCTTATAAACGAAATGGCTTTTCAGGACCTCGAACGCAAGAAGTCGCTAATGGAAGCATTTAGCACAAGTAGTAGGGTACTGGCTATTCTGGTCAGACGCACTTTTGGTTTCTCTACTGACTAGCAAATTCCTCCGAGTTGGCCTTACATACGTACTTTCATGTGTTCCTTTTTTCATGAACAAAAAAAGTCAGAATTTCATGAACAAAAAAAGTCAGAATTTCATGAACAAAAAAAAGTCAGAATTTATGAAAAAAATCAGAATTTCTGAAATAATCAGAATTTGTGTCGAACTTTTTTTTTTTTAAACCTTTTTTTTTTTTTTTTTTTTTCATGTGTGGCCCTAATCTACGGAGCCCCTAAAGGGACATGGAGGAAAAAAAAATTTTTGGTAAAAAAAAAAAAAAAAAAAAAAAAATCAAACTCGAGATCTTGAGTTCAAACTCGAGATCTCGAGTTTGAACTCGAGATCTTGAGATCAAACTCGAGATCTCGAGTTTGAACTCGAGATCTCGAGTTTGAACTCGAGATCTCGAGAACAAACTTCCGGGTCAGAATTTAACTTCCTGATCAGAGGAAAAACTAACAACAACAATGGAGCGCACACACACGTGGGGGAGATTTATCGACCTTTATTTCGAGCTTTCAAGCAACGTGTAAACAATTTAACGGCAGTGAACTAGTCCTGCAGGGTGTCCTCATCGTGATGGAGGAGGATTTGGAGCATTTCCTTCGGTCCAGAGGGGTCCCAAGAGAGGACATCATGCGAATGCAACAAGACAAGGTGGGCAGGAACTTAATTTAAGAGAAATTGGACTAGCGTTAATGTCACGTGAGCTCATAGCCCTCATATCTTCCCTGCTCTGATCTATGCTAGTCCAACGCTGTTAGAGATGTTGTAAATTAGCTTCAGATATATTTTAATTTGCTTTATGAGTAGCTATGTGGGTTTTATCTCTGTCATATCTTGTTACCATTGAAAACACTACTGCTAGTAAATGGTCTTTATACAAAATCAATAACTAAGCGGGTAGATTTGCCTGCTGGCGTGTAAATTATGTCACTTCGCCCGCCACTGTGTCGGGTAATACTTCCCATTCAGGTCCGATCGAATTTGCATTTAATACATTCGTCATAATAAACATGATGCAAGTGCACTGCACAGTTCCACAGTTTCTTTTTGCCTTTCATATTGAACTGAAGTACGGCGCGATCCGCTCCGCGGGTAAATATATCTGCGAGTTGACGTGTGGAGGCCAGTTGGGGAAAAAAGTTGCATTGAACCCAGAGTATATATGGAGTTCAATTATAAAATGTTTTAAACATGGCGTGTATTGTGTATCATATATAGTAAGATTGTACCATTTGCAACTCAGTTCCTTGGTAGCACCTACTTACAGTATAAATCACTTCTGATGGAAAACATTTGTATGAAAAACACTTTTATTAGCTATTCTTACTATTGTATTGTTTACCATTAACGCATATATTAAAAAATATATTGCGTGTAAAAAGTGGCTGGTAAAAAAGATGAGTGGCTGGTAGATTTTTAAATCTACCTGCCACAGTGGCTGGTGGACAAAAAAGTTCATTTCCATCCCTGGTGTGTGTGTGTGTGTGTGTGTGTGTGTGTGTGTGTGTGTGCGCGTGTGTGTGTGTGTGCGTGCGTGTCTGTGTGCGTGTGTGTGAGAATTATGTTTAAAATAAGCATATTAAGTATTTCTTCTTATATTTACAGGTTGACAAGGCAGTGCTAGCCATCATGAGCGATGAGCAAATGGCAAAGTACATCATGTCATATGGGGACAGATTAGCTATCCTCTCATTCTCTCAACAATCCACCAGCACCACCGATAAAGAGACGCTTCTACAGAAAATAAGATCTAAAATAGGAGCACGGAAAATGAAGACAAAAGGAGTGTCACAGTCAGGTCTCTTGGAGAGAAAAGCAGAGGAGATGACGACACTGAAGACACATAATGCCGAAAAGACTACAAGAAAGATTGAGATTGGATGGCTTCATTTTACTTGCAATGAATACCGTCAAGTGCGGACCCAATATGGGGGGGGACAAGGCACGCGACAATGGACAAAGCGTCACATGTGTCTCAGATCCTCGAAATGGGAAAGCAGCTGTTCTTCCCAGATGGGATCTCGACAAAGGGCCGAGCGGAAGAGTTTGACTTTGTTGTCTGCGATTTTAAAAGGAAGGAGATTGCTTTAGACGTGTCTATCGGCAGTCTTTACGAGCAGATAAAGTTAAAGCTGCTTAGATTCTACATCTGCACCAAAAAACAAGCAGCTTTAACACATCAGTCCCTAGATGATGACACTTCAGATGAGGATGTAACTCCCATTGATGCAGATGAAGCATTTACTGCTGACCTGGAGCCTGGGCCATCACACAGTGACTTCACTGATCAGGTTTGTGGCTAATGGAAATAGATTGTTGTACATGTGTAGATAATATGTGTATGTGTGTGTGTGTATGAATTACATCTGAAACATATTAAAATATTACTCTTAGTAGAGTAATGGAGCTTTCTTGGGCAATATATTTTTTATCACTATTTAATATACATTGTGAAAACGTGTTTCACCCTGCCATATTTGAAATAACAGCTTTAAAAAATAGTAAATGTGATTTCTTTCATTACAGAACCTGCTTTTCCAGATGCAACCAAAGTCCAAAAAACATAAAAGCACATCAGAGATTGTGACTGCACAAGGTTCAACAAAATCACATCCTGCTCATTCAACTCCAAAAGACAATACAAAAACCTACATCGGCCAAAGGAAGGATACTGATTCAAGTGATGATGATGTTTTGAATCATCTCGAGCCTTCTTCTGCTGTCCCTGACTCCTGCTTTGAAACTATTGATCTGACCAGTGCAGTTCCACAATCGGAGTCTAACTCTGATGAGGCAGACACTGTTGAGTGGGATCCAGAAGATGACCTTGGTGGAGCAAATTATGATGAGACAGATGTCATAACATTTCATTTAGTCAACAATGAGGATGTCACACAGGTAATGTGATTAAAATAAGCAAAGGAAGTATAAATAGTAATACAGGTATTAAAACCAGTAAAAATTTAAGTTTGTCCACACTGTGATACTGTAGAAACATGGCGGTGCAACATGGCGTCCTCAGCGCCCTGCTCCTATGTAGATTTTTATTTTTTTCTGTTTTCTTAATTTTATAAAAATGTAAGTGGAATGTTTACCATCTCACCAGTGTTCCTGGATTTCAAGAGAACACTGGCTTATGAAGAAGACTCGTTTAGAAAATGTTTTATAGATTGCAATCTGCAATCACATATTATACATGTAGGTCAAAGTGTCTGCTGTCAAATAATACTGTATTCTTAATTCATTCTTCAGAGTGTCGACCTGAGTGGAGAACCTATTCAGGATATAACCCTCCTGTTGTCTTCAGCTAATGGCCTGCCTACACCAAATGTGCAGTCCATACACGAGGCAGCATTGCAAACTGCACAAGTAAGATTAAGCACTACAAGAAACCCTGAACACATTATTTAAACTAGTATAAGATTTTAGAGAACTGTTAAGATATAATTAAGTTGTTCAGCATAGCATTTTTTTCCCAACATTGTGTATCTGGATGGTATAAAAGGACAAAAGTAGGGAGATCATGTTCAGAAGTAGATTCATTGTGTTTCAAATCCATTTTCAAAATACATTCACATACTCATATTTGGATATAGAAATGTGATAGCCTGCATTATAAACTGACGGTGTGCTGTTTGAGGGTAATGAAGGGAAGCTTTCGAGCTTCATTAGTAGAAATAGCATTCCAACATTATTTGTACTTTGACACCAATGTAGCACACTTGAATAATCAAACTCAAGAGCGGCTCGAAGAGTTGTATTTATATAGAGTTGTTTCTTTTATTAGATTCTCTGTAAATATACACAGACATAGCGACACATTTTTTAAGACATGTTTCTGTCCGCCATCCGTCTCAGTACAGCACTACATGTATAGGTTTCACAGGACAGAGAGTACAATAACAGGTCAAATCCACCCTGTGGCGGAAATTAGGTACTACATGAATCACATTCTATGCCTTTGTAAGACAAATGGAACATACTGTCTACTTCAACATTAAACAAATAACAAGCAGAATGACTGTTAAACTGAATAAGTCAAAATAAGGACTTCAGACAATAAAATTAAATATGTGTAGGGGTGTGCACTAATCCAAAATACACTATTCTCACACCAACATACAAACAAGTATTGATATGTGGGTCTTTCCTTCACTCATTGGCCACTCTTTTCACAATGTGTATTGTCTTTTTCCCGCAGGACAGTGGACGGACTTTCTCCCCACAAGATTTCCCGTCAAGTTCATACAGCCAACCTTTCTCATCAACCTCAGCTAGCAACTCCGGAAATCCAGAGAGTCCACGACGAGCATCAATTTGCAGGATGAAGGTGGTTGCTGATCTTGTGGCTGTATTTATGGACAGCAGCATTTTGAATTTGACTCTGAAGATGAACTTTGTCAATGAAAAAGCTATTGATGCTGATGGAGTGTCAAGGGAAGTTTACACTGCATTCTGGGAGCAGTTTCTTGAACAGTGTGAAGGGGAATCAGAGCGAGTTCCAAAGCTGAGGCCAGATTTCTCTGAGGTTGAATGGCAAGCAGTTGGTCGGATCTGGGTGAAAGGATTCCTCGAACATGGTGTCATGCCAGTGACGCTTTCAAAGGCTTTCATTTTAGCCTGCATCCATGGAATTGACTCAGTTGATACTGACATCCTGATGAGCTCATTTCTCGAATACCTCCCTTCTGTTGAGAGATCAGCTGTTGAAAAAGCTCTCCAGGGCACAATGGAGGAAAGTGATGAAGAGGAATTGCTTGACCTTTTCACAAGGATGGGTTCCCATATCCTACCTCCAAAGAACAACATGGAGCCTGCAATCAAAATAATGGCTCACAAAGCCATTCTCCAAGAGCCAAAATATATACTCGATTGCTTCTCCACATCCATGGCACTTGTACAGATAAGGTTGTCAGACAAGCAAAGTGTGTTGTCTCTATATGAGTCAAAGAAGGCCACAGGAAAAAGAGTGTTTCAACTGTTGGAAACATCAAAAGGGGTGCTGTCTCAGAGAGAACAGACAACCTTTAACCACCTGAAACGTTATGTGAAAAATGCTGAACCAACCCAAGCAGAAAAAATCCTGCGTTTCTGCACTGGGTCTTCTGTCATATGTGTTGACAAAATATTGGTTTGCTTCAACGCTGAAACCGGGCTCAGCAGAAGGCCCATTGGTCATACCTGTGGAGCTACCCTTGAAGTACCGTACACTTACGGTTCATACCCTGAATTTCGCACTGAGTTTGACAACATACTGTCCAGCAACTACTTGAATATGGACATACTTTAAACTTTTGGGCAGTCTTATATGACTTGATAATACAAGTTGTAATATTATTTTAATTTAAAAAAATGTTTTGTTGGTTTGTCATTGACTGTGTGTGGACACACTATACGCCTGTGTGCACTCAGTGGTTGCTATGGCGCTGCTGCAGCCAAGGTGCTCCAGTCGCCCTTCGCAAGGAAAGTGAAAATGAATGACTGCCGGCCGCCACTAACGTTCATTAAGCTTTTGGTGTGAGCGCAGTGTTACAAGTATTCCTATTGCAAATGACAAGATTTTGTTTCTGTTCTTTCACCGCGTAGTCCCGGGGTCACACACGGAAGAGGCTACCTGTGACGGAAGCTAGGAAAAGCTAGGTTCCGGCTTTGCTTCCAAATAAAAGTCTAAATTTATTTGACGTTTTTTCGTTTTGCCAGTTAAATGATTTTAATGTTTTAATGTAAAGTTTGACTGAATAAAATGTTCAGTTTTAATGAACAGTCACTTAACTGCGAGTTACATGTATACCCTGCGTTCCAAATCGCATACTCGATTTTTTTCTATTCTACATACTAAGAATCTACTTAGGATGCAGTACGCATACACTTTGGACATGCTTTTACTTATGTATTTCATCATAATATTGCGCCTTGATCTTGCCTCTTTTATATCCCTTGCATCCCCGTTTGTTTTCGAGGCTTCGTCGATGTGACGTCACGTCCGGTGTGCACTGGATTGTGGCTCAGAATCGCCCAGATAGGATGCTGTTTAAAACACAAAAAATCTCGTAGTAGTAGATGTAGTAGACATCCGGGTATTTATAACAATACTAAATCTGGCCACAAGAATCGGGACATCCTAAATATTTTTTCTATCATACTAAATTGTTGATTGTATGGGTATTGGAACGCAGGGATAGTTTTTGGTGTTGTATCTTTAAGGTTACTAGTTGTTGCAACAGCATGTTAAAAAACGACAGTTTGCTAGGCCAAAAAGAACGTTGCGATGTTAAAATGGGTTTGCGTTAAACCCATTAATAATGTGTTTAACATACAGTACTAGTTTTCATAGATAATTCCCATTAATATGCAGTTGTTTCATGTCATTTTATGATGCATATGATTAAAATTGAGTTTAAACAGTAATCCGTGTGCCTCACTGCCTTTTTTTTCTTCTCCTCCACATTTTCTACAATAGTTAATTGACTTAATTGTTCTTGTGATCAGACTAGTATTACTTTTCATAACTTGACATGTTTTGACTGTTAACATTCCTGCAGTCTTCTCAATGTCACATGATGTTGCTGTGGTGTCAAGACAGCTGATTTTATACAGGTTTCAGGTCATCCTACCTGAACCGGCAGGACGACCGCACCGCACCCCCTACTGTATACAATCAGCTGTCTTGTCATCGCAGCAACATCTTGTGACATTTAGAAGAAGACTGCAGGAACTTGTCATGGTATGAAAAGTAATACTAGTCTGATTACAAGAACAATTAAGTCAATTGTTCTTGAAAAAGTACAATTATTAAATAATTGTTAAGTTTTTCATCAAGCTATTGTGGCCAGTGTAAAATGTGGCCTGACAATACCAGGAAACAGCACCAAACATGTTTGGCAATTTTTTGTTTATTCAGAGTTCCACACCAGGATTACATACAAGATAGCAATATAGTTACAGTAATAAAAAATGTTCCAGTCTCAACAAAAACATGAATAGCGTGTGTTGTCATTTTTTAACACATCTCTCAGTATTTTAAACTACAGGTTGTAAATGCTCAGATAATATCCTGTCTTTAACATGTAAGTATTTGTACTGATTGGCCATAAAAAGTTCAGAGTTCGATAGATACATACATTTCTTTGGTCTCATCATTCCAAATCCAATGATCTTCTATCATGACAGACTCAGAATAAGTATTCACATTTAGTAACTGAAGCCAGTTATACCTTTTTGTTAAATACAATCCTAACTGAAAAAAGTGACACATTTGTTACAAGTAAAGTTCTCAAATTGATCCACATTTTATTTACCTTTTTCAGGATTTGTCTATAAAGCCCCCCCCTTCATTTCTGTGTTTCTAAAATATCGTTTAAAGGAATAGAACATTTGCCAAAAGCTAGAGATGTTGAGTTATGACTTTAAAGGAAACTTATCAAGGAAAAGGACACCAAGGTAAAATAACTTAAGTGACCAAAAAATCCTGCTACTTCGAAGCTCAACACAAGACACAACTATCTGTTGAATCTGTTCTGACCTACACACATGCACTGATGACCTCTCTGAGGTGCATGTACAAGTTCACTGCCTGATATGGATCTGTTGGTAGAGTGAGATTGGACTCAGCCATAAAGATGTTGCATAGTTCATATAGATCTGGATCACACGGTTTGGTCAGGCGAAAGACACATGCACTTTTGCACAGTTGAAAATCACCATCTTCAAATGGGGAAAGGTAGTCTCTTGTCCCATAGAGGTCAGGTAATGCAAACATCACGTTCGGCCGACCGCTGGGGACTTGAGGGTTTTTGGATGGCCTGATGGTGTGTGTGTTCCAAACCTGTGCAGTGTCATCCAACTCATCCTGTTAAAAGTAAGAATATAAAAATAGTAAATACATTAAAGAAGAACTTTACATGCATATCTAGGGCTGTACGCTTATTTTTTTTAAGTGGTAGCACTGGTGCTAGCAAGCAAAATATTCTGTAGCACAAAAATCAATTTTGTAGCACACAGTATGATCGAAAACTTGCATAACCCTAACCCTTGCATGTCGCTCCTATTACCTTTGAGCATGTCATCTTTTTTTCCCCATAGAACAATACTATTAATATCTATATATTGTTTATACACATAATTATTATATTAATAATAACAAACGTGTTTAGAACATTTCATTGAACACATTGAACACATCCTATTAAATGAATGATTAAATGAATAAGTATACATATTTGTACAATTTAGGATAAATTAAATGGGTTGTTGTGAATGTTTTGGGATTAGTTCTTCCATGGTTTATTTCAAAATGTGTTTATAGGCTACTGTAAACTGTGAAGCGCTAACTTCCTGTTCTTATCTGCTTCAAAATAAAAGTCAACTCACTTTTTGCTAATGTGATGCTTTTAATGTGAAGGTGCACAGGAAATTAGGTAATTTAACTGAGTTTATGTAATGAGCCGTGTCCTTCTCCTTTGTTAACGTCGGTGAAGTTTATTAGACGCTAGAATAGCCGCATTAGCACATATCCTTCACCAGCCAAAGTGGTGGGTGGACTCAATAACTTAAGACCACTTTAACCGCAATTTTTAACCTTTTAAGCCGTGTTGTGCATCACTCCTCTTTGTCTCAAAGACAGCATCTGTTCATTAGCATCATGTCCACTAGTGCGATTAGCCTATCAAATGAAATCAAGCACAACATTGTAGCATTCACCCTCATCCCCCCCACCCCCAACCCCTGTCTCTTTCTTTCATGCCCCTCTCTGTCAACTCTGTTTATATCTCCCTTTTCTACTTTTCCTCTTCTTCCTCTAATCGGACCCCTCATATCTCACTCACATACACATTCACATGTATATCATTAATTGACTCACCTGGATGAGTCCCATGCAACAGAACTGAAGGAGACCTTTATCCAGAAACCCACCATCAAAGAAACCGTTGTCTCTGAGGTCTGCAAACAACGTTAACCAGAACTCCACGCACTCCCTACGGAGAAAACCCCACCAAGATTCAATCCTTTGATTGGCGGTGCTGGCTCCCTCCAAGTAACTGTCAATGGTGCAGTCTGGCTGAATGGGGACGAGCAAACGCTGAAAGTCTCTGACGTGGCCATTTTCGGTTCCAAGATCGCCGCGCACAACTCTGGGACAGCCCCCTAAACGCTGCACTGCTTCGATGTAATACCCTCCAATCAACTTTGGGTCACTGCTTGTTGTGTAAGCATTGAGCCAAATCATTTTTCTTGAGAAGCCATCGATACTTCCATTGATGCAAATGCCATATGGCTTAAGTTTATCATAAGAGTCCATGTGCCATATGAAGTTCGGCCCTTTGGAGAAGTAATTTCGTCGTCTGAGACGTCTGGCTTGCCTTCGTGCCACTCCTCTGGGATCGAGCTCTTTCAACACCAACCGCACATCCTCTTTCCTCACACGCAGTCCATGCTCCCTGCATTTAGCGTACATCCATCGGTACCCGTGAAGCTGTCCAGAGTACTGCAGTTGGTCGCTAATAAAATCTACCAGGACCGACAGGTCAGAGTACGCCTTGCGGCGAGAGTGTCCCCTTTCTCGCAGTATCCTCTTCAGATGTCTCTCACTTATGTGGAAGCCGTGCCTACTGGCAAGCACTGATTTAATGTCCAAATATTTGAGGCCAAGCTCGAAATAAAGGTCGATAAATCTCCCCCACGTGTGTGTGCGCTCCATTGTTGTTGTTAGTTTTTCCTCTGATCCGGAAGTTAAATTCTGACCCGGAAGTTTGTTCTCGAGATCTCGAGTTTGATCTCGAGATCTCGAGTTCAAACTCGAGATCTCGAGTTTGTTCTCGAGATCTCGAGTTTGATCTCGAGATCTCGAGTTTGAACTCGAGATCTCGAGTTTGAACTCGAGATCTCGAGTTTGAACTCAAGATCTCGAGTTTGATTTTTTTTTTTTTTTTTTTTTTTCACCAAAATTTTTTTTTTCCTCCATGTCCCTTTAGGGGCTCCGTACTAATCCTCGTCCGTAGTAAGTATCAACTGGAAAAATAAAAAAGCAATTTTTTTTAAAATTGGAAAATGGAACTTTAATTGTAACTGTACCGTATAAGCTCGAAGATGATGAATACTGGTTTACAGAAGATTTTAATTTATTTTTCTGCTTAATTTAAGTTTGTTAACAGACTGGGCTCCTCTCACAGGTTACTTTATGTTGTTCTAACTCATATACCGGCTGTCGACTTAATGTACGACTCTGGTGGGACTCGAACCCACAACCTTTGAATCTCTTCTCCTGAGTTTATACTAGAAGTCCAATGCGCTGTCCATTGCGCCACAGAGCCACAAAAACCACAAATAGTCCTGAAAATGAAAAGTTTAAATTTAAAAATGTATGAGAAAAAACTAAAAATTGATATTTTTTTAGTTGTTGAAAAACATCAGTAAGTCTCAACTTGTAAAAAAGAAAATAATAATTTTTTTTTAAATCTGGGGTTTATGATTTGGGGAGAAAATAGCAGTTGGGATAGAGATTTGAATCCAAATACCTCAACCGCTCCACTTGTTCTCTTTGGTCCCTCCCCTATGGTCCCTCCCTGACATGCTCTACTCCAACAACATCGGTGCCAAAGTGAATGGACAGTCCCAACAGCCAATAAGAACAGAGAATCGGAGCCTCGCTCTGATTGGTCAAAGTGTACTGCTCATGTTAACTTTGACCAATCAGAAATCATATTCCCCAGCTTTAAGTTTGATAATTCTACACACAGGCACATGTTCCCATCGCTGCTGTAATGGAAGCAAACACCTGCCATACTGGGTTTATGTGCCGGTCCAAGCCAAATGTATAGGTTTCTAATAACAGATTACCAGGAGTGGGGTTCGAACCCACGAGGGCATGAGCCCATTGGATCTTAAGTCCAACGCCTTAACCACTCGGCCATCCTGGTTCACATGAGAAGTTCTTTAGACAGAATCCAAAGATTGTTAGTGGAAAAGGGTCGACCAGGATTAGAACCAGGACCAAGGGTAGCCCCTTCTCCATTAACGTGAACCTGCACTGGGTTCCGAATCGCATACTCTTTCTTTTCTCTATTCTACACACTACATCTGACCATAAAAATAATCTAAAATGTGTAGAAATGAAGTGCTTTGGTTTCTGTAGTGTTGTTTTAACCCTTGTTTTATACCTTCTGTCCACATAATGTACGACTCTGGTGGGACTCGAACCCACAACCTTTGAATCACTTCTCCTGAGTTTATACTAGAAGTCCAATGCGCTGTCCATTGCGCCACAGAGCCACACAACTTATACTCACATTTGCACATTTACAAGAAAAAAATTAAATTTTTTAGTTGTTGAAAAACATCTAAGTCTCAACTTGTAAAAAAGAAAACAATTATTTTTTTAAAGCTGGGGTGGAGGATTTGGGGAGAAAATAGCAGTTGGGATAGAGATTTGAATCCAAATACCTCAACCACTCCACTTGTTCTCTTTGGTCCCTCCCTGACATGCTCTACACACCAACAACGTCGGTGCCAAAGTGAATGGACAGTCCCAACAGCCAATAAGAACAGAGAATCTGAGCTGGGGTATATGATTTCTAATTGGTCAAAATTAACATGAGTGGTACACTTTGACCAATCAGAGCGAGGCTCCGATTCTCTGCTCTTATTGGCTGTTGGGAAAAGCCATCCTGGTTCACAAGAGAGGTTCTTTAGACAGAATCCAACAATTGTTAGTGGAAAAGGGTCGACCAAATGCCTTGTTTTATACATTCTGTCAACTTAATGTACGACTCTGGTGGGACTCAAACCCACACCCTTTGAATCACTTCTCCTGAGTTTATACTAGAAGTCCAATGCGCTGTCCATTGCGCCACAGAGCCACACAACCATTAATACTCACATTTCCACATCTACAAGAAAAAACTAAATATTGATATTTTTTTTGTTGTGGAAACGCATCAGTAAGTTACGGAAGAGGATTAGGGCCACACATGAAAAAAAGGTTAAAAAAAAAAAAAAGTTACGACTTTATTCTCAGAATTCTGACTTTTTTCATGAAATTCTGACTTTTTTTTGCTTATGAAATTCTGACTTTTTTTTTTGTTCATGAAATTCTGACTTTTTTTTTTGTTCATGAAATTCTGACTTTTTTTTTTTTGTTCTTTAAATTCTGACTTTTTTTTTTATTCATGGAATTCTGACTTTTTTTTTGTTCATTAAATTCTGACTTTTTTTTTTATTCATGGAATTCTGACTTTTTTTTTGTTCATGGAATTCTGACTTTTTTTTTTGTTCATGAAAAAAAAATGACAGAATTCTGACTTTAAAGTCAGAACTACGGGTACTTGTAAGGACCAACCTCCGTGGGAGAGCCTACTTGTGCAAAAATGACTTCCCTTAGTGACTTATTGCGGGTTCGAGGGGTTCAAGAAGAAGTCGTTTGTTAATGGAAGACCAAAAGGTGAGTGAAACTGTAATATGTGTTGTTTTGGTACAGGGTGCATGTCTTTTAATAGGTCCATGGTGCATGAGGTGACAGTGTGCATATTAGCTAACACATGTGCAACTCTAGGCACCAAAACAACACATATAGTTTCACGCACCTTTTGGTCTTCCATAAACGAAATGGCTTCTTCAGGAACCCCTCAAACCCGCAAGAAGTCGCTAATGGAAGCCATTTTAGCACAAGTAGGCTAGGGCTACTGGCTACTCTCATGGACGGCTACTCTGCATGTGGTTTCCTCCTACTGCATAAAGCAAAGTGTCTCTCCCACGGAGGTTGGTCCTTACAAGTACCCGTAGTTCTGACTTTAAAGTCAGAATTCTGACTCTTTTTTTTTTCATGAACAAAAAAAAAAGTCAGAATTTCATGAACAAAAAAAAAAGTCAGAATTCCATGAAAAAAAAGTCAGAATTTCATGAACAAAAAAAAGTCAGAATTTCATCAACAAAAAGAAAGTCAGAATTTCATGAAAAAAGTCAGAATTCTGAGAATAATGTCGGAACTTTTTTTTTTTTTTTTAAACCTTTTTTTTTTTTTCATTTGTGGCCCTAATCCTCGTCCGTAGTAAGTATCAACTGGAACAATAAAAAAGCTATTTTTTTTTAAATTGGAAAATGGAACTTTAATTTTAACTGTACCGTATAAGCTCGAAGATGATGCATACTGGTTTACAGAAGATTTTAATTTATTTTTCTGCTTAATTTAAGTTTGTTAACAGACTGGGCTCCTCTCACAGGTTACTTTATGTTGTTCTAACTCATATACCGGCTGTCGACTTAATGTACGACTCTGGTGGGACTCGAACCCACAACCTTTGAATCACTTCTCCTGAGTTTATACTAGAAGTCCAATGCGCTGTCCATTGCGCCACATAGCCACAACAACCACTAATAGTACCGAAAATGAAAAGTTTAAATTTGCAAATTTATGAGAAAAAACTAAATATTGATATTTTTTTAGTTGTTGAAAAAAATCAGTAAGTCTCAACTTGTAAAAAAGAAAACAATACGTTTTTTTAAAAAGCTGGGGTTTATGATTTGGGGAGAAAATAGCAGTTGGGATAGAGATTTGAATCCAAATACCTCAACCGCTCCACTTGTTCTCTTTGGTCCCTCCCCTATGGTCCCTCCCTGACACGCTCTACACCAACAAAGTCGTGCCAAAGTGAATGGACAGTCCCAACAGCCAATAAGAACAGAGAATCGGAGCCTCGCTCTGATTGGTCAAAGTCTAAAGCTCATGTTAACTTTGACCAATCAGAAATCATATACCCCAGCTTTAAGTTTGATAATTCTACACGGAGCCATATGTTCCCATTGTGCATATCTCTGCTGTAATGGAAGCAAACATCTGCCGTACTGAGTTTATGTGCCGGTCCAAGCCAAGTGTATATGTGTCTAATAACAGGTTACCAGGAGTGGGGTTCGAACCCACGAGGGCATGAGCCCATTGGATCTTAAGTCCAACGCCTTAACCACTCGGCCATCCTGGTTCACATGAGAGATTCTTTAGACAGAATCCAAAGTCGCCAAAATGGGTTTTCTCAGGAGGGTGGCTGGCGTCTCCCTTAGAGAGAGGGAGAGATGCTCAGTCATCATGAGAGATTCAGAGTAGAGAAGCTACTTTTCTATGTGTAGAAAGGAGCCAGTTGAGGTGGTTCAGGCATCTGGTCAGGATGCCCCCAGGGCGCCTCCCTAGGGAGGTGTTCCAGGAGCGTCCAGCTGGAAGGAGGCCTCGGGGAAGACCCAGGACTAGGTGGAGAGATTATATCTTCACCCTGACCTGGGAACGCCTCGGGATCCCCCAGTCAGAGCTGGTTGATGTGGCCCGGGAAAGAGAAGTTTGGGGTTCCCTGCTCGAGCTGCTGGCCCTGAGACCTGACCCATAATAAGCAGTTTATCATGAGTAATGATCATGAGAGAGTGAGTGATCCTCACATTCTGAAACCTCTAACTCTACATCATCTTTAAAAGCTTCTCTCTCTTCCAAAACCTACAATTTTCACACTTGTATTAGCCCTGGGTCCAGTAGACCCGAACATCCTGAATGTAATATAAATGTGTAGGGGGGGGGGGGGTGTACAGTGTGAGTTGACCAATTTTTTTTTTCTGATACATGTTCTTCACAGTAAATGAGCCAAGGCCAATGAGTCTCAGTTTGAAATTATAATTATTGGTATCATCTTTTTTTGATAAAAAAATGAAATGGGTCCCACAGACCCGAACACCACACAAGGATTAATAACATATTACCAGGAGTGGGGTTCGAACCCACGAGGGCATGAGCCCATTGGATCTTAAGTCCAACGCCTTAACCACTCGGCCATCCTGGTTCACATGAGAAGTTCTTCAGACAGAATCCAAAGATTGTTAGTGGGAAAGGGTCGACCAGGATTAGAACCAAGACAAAAGTAAAATGTCTGTTACATTCAAGCCATCACCAAATGAGTTGACACAAAGAACCTCTCGTGTGAACCAGGATGGCCGAGTGGTTAAGGCGTTGGACTTAAGATCCAATGGGCTCATGCCCTCGTGGGTTCGAACCCCACTCCTGGTAAGCTGTTATTAGACACCTATACACTTGGCTTGGACCAGCACATAAACACAGTACGGCCGGTGTTTGCTTCCATTACAACAGTGATATGCACAATACACTTTCACCAATCAGAGCAAGACTCCGATTCTCTGTTCTTATTGGCTGTTGGGACTGTCCATTCACTTTGGCACGACGTTGTTGGTGTAGAGCGTGTCAGGGAGGGACCATAGGGGAGGGACCAAAGAGAACAAGTGGAGCGGTTGAGGTGTTTGGATTCACAAGAGAGGTTCTTTAGACAGGATCCAACAATTGTTAGTGGAAAAGGGTCGACCATGATTAGAACCAAGACAACCAAGACATGTACAATGTATGTTACATTCAAGCCATCGCCAAACGAGTTGACACAAAGTTGATTAAGCCTATTAACAGCTCCACAACACTCTCTCTGTATTTCTCAGTATGGCAGTGTTTACAAACTGGTGTCCCCCCTGACACTGGTGCAGGAGCTCAGAAAAATCCCAAGAAATGTTTTATTTTCTGGTTAATATTAGTTTAGCACAGGTTGCTGCACATGAGTTGAGTTGGTTGGTCACATACTTTCGGCTTAACCCCAAATAACTTTTGTCAAGTTAATGTTTGACTCTGGTGGGACTCGAACCCACAACCTTTGAATCACTTCTCCTGAGTTTATACTAGAAGTCCAACGCGCTGTCCATTGCGCCACAGAGCCACTTTATATTTTTATCTCTAAGTGATTTCCAAGATTAATTCAAAGTTTGGAGAATTCGCCACATTAAAGAAAACCGTTTGTGGTACCATTGATAAACATTAACTTTAACACAGGTTCATTTAAAGACCTACTTCACCGGTGGAAATATGAAGGTGTATTGAACTCTGAGATCCTATGTAGTATAAATGTGCAAACATTTTAGAAATCGGTGTATCCTAGCCTGAGAAAAGGCAGAAAGAGTGTTTTATGGTCTCACGGTCTAATCCTACATTTTACTGGTGTGATGTCACACTAGTAAAAATATAGCATTAGGATTAACAGGACAGCTTGGCCAAGGGAAGACTGAGGGAAGAAAAACCTCATTCATTGTATTATTATGGAGATTTTATAATGATAGAACACCGGTTCAAATCCAAATCAGGCCCATTGGATCTTAACTCAACGCCTTAACCACTCGGCCATCCTGGTTCACATGAGAAGTTCTTCAGACAGAATCCAAAGATTGTTAGTGGGAAAGGGTCGACCAGGATTAGAACCAAGACCAAGGGTAGCCCCTTCTCCATTAACCTGCCATGGGTTCCGAATCACATACTCTTTCTTTTCTCTATTCTACATACTACATCTGACCATGAACATTTTCTAAAATGTCCATGTAGAAATTAAGTGCTTTGGTTTCCGTAGTGTTGTTTCCAATACATCAGTAAAGGAAGAAAGAGTTTAAACCACTGTGATGTGTCTGTGTAACAACGGAGAGGAAGTCTGTAGAAAGACTGAGGACATATGTAATGTTTGGCTGGAAGACAAGAATCTGGTTTCTTACCCCTGTGTGTGTGTGTGTGTGTGTGTCTCTCTCTCTCTCTCCCTGTGTGTGTGTGTGTGTGTGTGTGTCTCTCTCTCTCTCTCTCCCTGTGTGTGTGTGTGTGTGTGTGTGTGTGTGTGTGTGTGTGTGTGTGTCTCCCTGTGTGTGTGTGTGTGTGTGTGTGTGTGTGTGTGTGCGTGAGAGTGAGAGACTCTTTGTGTGTGTGTGTGTGTGCGTGTCTCTCCCAGTGTGTGTGTGTGTGTGTGTTTCTCTCTCCCTGTGGGTTTGTGTCTCCCTGTGTGTGTGTGTGTGTCTCTCTCTCTCCCTGTGTGTGTGTGTGTGTGTGTGTGTGTGCGTGTCTCTCCCAGTGTGTGTGTGTTTCTCTCTCCCTGTGTGTGTGTGTGTGTGTGTGTGTGCGTGTCTCTCCCAGTGTGTGTGTGTGTTTCTCTCTCCCTGTGTGTGTGTGTGTGTGTGTGTGTGTGTGTGTGTGTGTGTGTGTGTGTGTGTGTGTGTGTGTGTGTGTGCGTGTGTGTGTGTGTGTGTGTGTGTGTGTGTGTGTGTGTGTGTGTGTGTCCTCTGGAGGATAACGACCTCCTACGAACTCATTGATACAGTAACACACATTGACCCACTTCAGTCCTTTGTATATAAACGAATGTCTTGCCGCAGCTGTCTGGGTCAGAGTGTGTGTGTGTGTGTGTGTGTGTGTGTGTGTGTGTGTGTGTGTGTGTGTGTGTGTGTGTGTGTGTGTGTGTGTGTGTGTGTGTGTGTGTGTGTGTGTGTGTGTGTGTGTGTGTTTTATGTCCCCTTTTGGTTGGGGTACCAAGGGGTCAAAAAAGGGTGGAGCTGCACACTGCAGTAAGGATACTGTCAGGGTGAAAAACGCAAGCCCTGAGAATACAACAACACTTCAGTTAATGGTTGTGTGTGTGTAAGTAAGTAAGTAAGTAAGCTTTATTTATATAGCGCCCTTCACAGACCAGGGTCACAAGGCGCTTTACATATTTTTACATTTCATACACACACTCAAACACCGATGGCAGTAGCTGCCATGCAAGGCGCTTTTTTCTGTGTGTGTGTGAGAGAGATGGTGGGATTAACGGCTCTCAACATAACTTGTGTGTGAACCAGGATGGCCGAGTGGTTAAGGCGTTGGACTTAAGATCCAATGGGCTCATGCCCTCGTGGGTTCGAACCCCACTCCTGGTAATCTGTTATTAATCCATTATATACACTCGACTTGGCCCAGCAAACCCAACCTGCGTTCTGAATCGCATACTTTCTACTATATACAGTAGTATGTAGAAAAAAGATTTAGGACATCCGGGTTCTTCTAACCATCCTAAATCTGGCCACAAGAATCAGGACATCCTAAATCTTTTCTTACCATACTATATAGTAGAACGTATGGCTATTGGAACGCATACTGAGTGAAATCTTAATCAAACTAGGGTTGCGTTCCGAATCTCATACTCTTTCTTTTTTCTATTCTACATACTACATCCGACGTAAAAAGAATCTAGTTAGGATGCAGTAGGAATACTATTGGGACATACTTTTCTCTCTTATTTCATCATAACATTGCGCCTTGATCTTGCCTCTTGCTTTTATATCCGTCGCATCCCCGTTTGTTTTCATAACATGGACCTATAGGCTTCGTCGATGTTACGTCACTTCACGTGCGCACTGGATTGTGGGTCAGAATCGGCCAAATAGGATGCACTTTTCAACACTAACAATCTTGGCCGCATGAAGTAGACCATCCGGGTACTTCTAATCATCCTAAATCTGGCCACAAGAATCGGGACATCCTAAATCTTTTTTCTACCAAACTATATAGTAGAAAGTATGGCTATTGGAACGCAGACTGAGTGAAATCTTAATCAAACCATTTCTTTCTTCCTCTCTCTTTCCAGGTTTCTATTTCGTGTGACATCATCGCACCATGCCTGAAGGGTCACGCAGAGGCAGCCAGAGATCGCCTAGCAACACAGGTGAGAGGCGGAAAAACAAACGCTTTTCATTGGTTTAGCAGAATGTTTGATCGACCAATTAAGAGCCATGGCTGAAGCACTAACGAGCTGATAACGTAAAAGACCAATTGCTTTACTCAAAGGATCTCAAATGTATAAACTTGACTATTTAACTTTTATTTAAAAGGTGCAGTGTGTAATATGACATCATCAAGAAAGTTCTACAAAGTTCTAGAATGCAACGCTCCCTGGGTAACCCCTCCCCTTTCGAATAATAACAGAAGCTACAGTGGCCTTCAAGGACAAGAACAATTCTAAATTTTAAACAATGCACCTGATGACATTCCAAAAACATGGATGCCTCCATAAGACCTGCCTGCTCAATGGACAAAATGTAATATTAATATTTGTAACTCTCCGCTCAGGAGGATAATTCAGATTATTGGCAGAGGTGATTTTACACCAATGAGGACATATTTATGAATGAGGATATTAATTTTAGCTGATAAATTACTTAAAATGTTA
Source organism: Ammodytes dubius (assembly GCA_026122265.1). NCBI lineage: Eukaryota > Metazoa > Chordata > Actinopteri > Uranoscopiformes > Ammodytidae > Ammodytes > Ammodytes dubius. Next base: position 29,791,135 of record CM047519.1, on the reverse strand, counting down.
CACAGTGAACCTTTAAGTAATATCACACTTGAGGATTTGATGTAGTTATCAGTCTATGGCTCAGAGCTGTTGAATGGCGCTGGAAACTGAAGCTACATAACAATCAAGTAACACAAGACTTTAGACTTTAAGATTTATCTCTCGCACAGGAATAATGATTCTGTTGACCAATCAATGGACTGCAGTGTGTAGCCCCACCCCCATTTGGGACGGCTTGGTACAGCAACCAAAGTGGGACAAAAATAGGTACAGCATGGGTTAGCTTATTTTGGTACCCTTCCCAACTTTTGACAGTGGGAACTCAAATGAATTTGGGCCTTACCGAACTGTGCCGTTGAGTGGGATTGAGGCTGTATTTGTAAGAAGAATCCTACTAGATTATAATTAAATTTTTTCCTGAGGTATTTGTTGATAGTGGCTCTGTGGCGCAATGGACAGCGCATTGGACTTCTAGTAAGAACTCAGGAGAAGTGATTCAAAGGTTGTGGGTTCGAGTCCCACCAGAGTCGAACATTAAGTCAATCCCCTACCTGTGTGTGCTGAAATACAATCCTGTCTTAATACACAGCCTAGGCTCTGTAAACTTGTGTGTTAACAAAAGGGGCCCTACATTGGTTTTATGTTGTGTATTAACACTGGATATTACGTGCTCTGCAAGTAGAGCTCTTTAACCGTGGAAAAGTTAAATCTTTCTTTCGTAGAAGGTTGAACAAGCGGACTGCAGTACTTTCACGTTGGTGGAAACGTCTTGCAAACAGAGACCTTCTCACTCAAGTAATCGTAGTTTTAAACTAAAGGCTCCTTGTTTATTTGAAGTATTTAATAAACCATATATACAGCTCTGGAAAAAATTAGACCACTCCAAATGTTCAGTGTCTCTTGTTTGACTATTTATAGTCATATGTTTGAGTAGAATGAACATTTTGGTTTTATTCTACAAACTACTGACAACATTTCTACCAAATTCACAATACGAATATTGTCATTAAGAGCATTTCCATTAAGTTATGTAGAGATGAAGATTGAAATTGGTGGAAATTGGGGGCATACAAGGACCTTCTAAGTCATTTTTTAAAAATTGTATTTAACCTTTATGTATCCAGGAAAGTCCCATTGAGATTAAAATCCAAACGAGGTCCTGGTCATGCTTTTGGTCTTAGTTTTAAACTAAAGGCTCCTTGTTGAAATGGAGTATTTACTGAACCTTATATAGAACATACACAGACAGACACACAGAGAGACAGACAGACAGAAACGCACACGGACACACACACACACACACACACACAACACACACACACACACACACACACACAAAGACAGACACACAGACACACAGACAGACACAGACAGACAGACAGACAGACAGACACACACACAAAAACAAACACACACACACACACACACACACAAAGACAGACAGACAGACACAGACAGACTCTCAGTCACACACACACAACACACCACGCACGCACGCACCACACACACACACACACACACACACACACAACACACACACACACACAGAGAAACAGTCGCTGGTCGTTGTTGTTTGTTCCCATGAAGGAACCAGATTTATCTCGGAGAGTTTTTTTAGTCTCGGCTCGACTTTCTCCGTAAGCTGTGACTTCCTGTCACCAACACACACACACACACACACACACACACACACACATACACACACACACACACACACAGACACAGACACAGACACACGCACACACACACACACACACACACATAACACACACACACACACACATAGAGAGCCCCAGTAATGATGTGTAATTACTCACAGCCACCATGCTGTTTAGTTGTGCTCGGCTGTTATATTGGATGCCATAGTTAGAGTTCGCACACACACACACGCACGCACACACACACACACACACACACACACACACACACACACACACACACACACACACACAACACAAACAGAAACACAGAAACATGCCAGAATGCAACTGCAATTATCATACAGGCAACGGATTGTACGCATACACACACACCACACACACACACATATATACAAAACCTCTGCATACAACTGTGATTATTGCATTCACACAAACTTGGCATAGGAACACACACACACACACACAGAAACACACACACACACACACACACACCAACTTACCCAGTGTGCAGGAAGTTGTATGGTTTGCGGTGATAAAGTGCAGAACTGAACAATGTTTTGTGGCGTGACAAACACACACACACACACACACACACGCACACACACGCACACACACGCACACACACACGCACACACACACACACACACACACACACACGGTCACAATAAAATGCCACAGCAGATCTGTTGATTATAACCATAGAAAGAGAGCGATGCAGAAAATAGAGAGAACGCCCAAGATAAGCCTTCGGTTAAACGGAGAGATGAACGATAGAGTAGAAATGGAGGGGAAGGACAGGCGACGGACCGGACAGGCAGTTTGGAAACTTTATTTTTTTATTTTTTCATTTAACTTTTATTTATCCTCGAGAGACCAATTGAGGGGTGACCCTCATTTACAATGACGTCGAGATCAAACAAATTCAAAGGAAAAACAACAATACATAAACAATATTCAACGCAAATACATCAAATACACAACAGGTGAAGAGAAAAAAACTATTGAAACATTTACATAGTGGTGAAGAGTGGCAGACATAGAAAACTGAGACAGGCAACCGTGGCTCTTTGTAAACACCCAACTTTGAATAGATATTGACATAAATATCTAAAGATCTAAACATAAAGGTTATCTACGTAGGTTCTTGGCTTCCAAAGACCATGGGCCCCTCAAGTGGCTGGGCCCTAGAAAGCCTTCCCACTGTCTACCCCTTATGGGCGGCCCTGGCTACAGTGGGACCCCTTTGTTTACATGCCAGTTTACAGAGCCGAGGCTTTGAATGAAGTCCAGCACAGTGCGACACACAGTACAGACAGGGAGCGGATCATGAGGAGATATTCAGTATAGGCTGTTTAATAATCGCTACCACAGCCATTAAATCATTCAACACACTCAGGTTGCGTTCCGAATCGCATACTCTTTCTTTTTTCTATTCTACATACTACATCCGACGATAAAAAGAATCTAGTTAGGATGCAGTAGGCATACTATTGGGACATACTTTTCTCTCTTATTTCATCATAACATTGCTCCTTGATCTTGCCTCTTGCTTTTATATCCGTCGCATCCCCGTTTGTTTTCATATGAAAGCTTCGTCGATGTGACGTCACTTCACGTGCGCACTGGATTGTTGGTCAGAATCGCCCAAATAGGATGCAGTTTTCAACGCTAACAATCTTGGCCGGATGAAGTAGGACATCCGGGTACTTCTAACCATCCTAAATCTGGCCATAAGAATCGGGACATCCTAAATCTTTTTTCTACCAAACTATATAGTAGAGTATGCGATTCGGAACGCAACCAGAGTTTTCTGTATAATAGCTATAACAGCGGCCGGGCATGAGCAGCAGATGTTTTTCTGATTCATTGATGAACTTCAACAAATGTAATTTGTCTGTCTGTCTGTCTGTCTGTCTGTCTGTCTGTCTGTCTGTCTGTCTGTCTGTCTGTCTGTCTGTCTGTCTGTCTGTCTGTCTGTCTGTCTGTCTGTCTGTCTGTCTGTCCGTCCATCCGTCTGTCTGTCTGTCTGTCTGTCCTTTTCACAGCAGACCCGGGTTCGATTCCAGCCCGCGGTCGTTCTCTGCATGTCACTCCCCTCTCTGCCCCATTTCAACTCTGTCTCTACACTATCAATAAAGCATAAAAATGCCAAAAAAATAAAAAATGTAACTTGTAGAAACGTGGTAGAAATGCAATATCAAACTGGCTAGTCCCTCTCAAACACACACACACACACACACACACACGCACACACACACACACACATAAAAACAAACACTTCTCCGCCCGCTCATTTTCTGTTCCCGTGTTTTAAACATGGACCTTTAAGACCACATGTCTCCGTTACATAACAGTTAATGGGTTAGTCTGACATCCACCCTAAAACACAATACAACCATAGGACACAACCATTTAAAATAGTCACTCCTGCACTATTCAAGTATATTTTTAATGATATGTCAGTGAGTGAAGTCTCCCGTAAATGTGGAATATTTAGTTTGACAATATGTAATGTTTTTTTTAACTTTTTTAACGTAGTTTTTTCAACTTAAGAATATATGTAACACTCACAATTATTATTGCTAACTTTCCACAATCATTCTCAGCACTATTCCGAAGGTTATTACAGAAGGATTTGTTCATATGTTGTTCACTGTCTGATTTATGAGACATTTTCCTCTTAAAAACATGTTGAAAATGCATTTTTAAGACCTGTACATAGTGTGTTTTGATTTACAATCCGAAAAAACTTTGGACACTACTAACATGTTGTAGAACACACACACACAACACACACACACGCACACACACACGCACACACGCCCCACACACACCCACACACACGCACACACACACGCACCACACACACGACACAGCACACACACACACACACCACACGCACACA
>CM047519.1:29679090-29719090 GCA_026122265.1 Ammodytes dubius | reverse complement strand
TAGTATGTAGTGTAGTAAAAAGACTAAAACTCTTCTGTACTTTAGTATGTAGTGTATTAAAAAGAAAACAAGTATGTGATTTGGAACGCAGGGATAATGTCCGCCTTAAAGGGAACTTGTAACATATTTTTCTAGTAAATTTACGATTTTATAGTCAAAGAATTTCTCTGAGTTTATTTGATGTAAATTTATGACCTGAATATCCGACTTCAATGTTGAATATTTTGAGTTTTTTTGGGGAAACGATTCCCCCCGGCTCCATTTATGTTTTCTTTGTTGACTGGCCCGTAAAACACAGTCGTAAATTTGTGAAAAAATATTCACTTTGATGATCTTAAAAAAGACAAATTAACATCACATAACATAACATCGATTTTAACCCTCTGTTTGAACGTCTCTATCACTTGTGCGTTCGCATTTTATATATAAAGGGTGATAAGAGACAAATAAAGATATATAAAGATATATATAAAAATAATTAAAGATTATTTCATGGCATTTTCATTCTTCATTTTATAGGATAGTGTAGGGGCGTAAGGCAATTATGACTCTTTTAACTTTGTTCTGCTTTTGTACTTTAAAGCTGCAGTGTGTAGAATTGTGGGTTTTATTTCCTAGCAGATTTTTTAGAAAGTAATTATAATATCCATAAGTACATTTAATTTAGTGCATAATAGCTGAACAAAATGTTTTGAATTATTATTTTTTCCCTTAGAAAGGGTCTCATATATGTCCATATTTCTGCATATTTTGGACCAAGGCCTAGTGCTGCCATCTTGAAAGTGTCATAGTTGGAATGTCATCAGGTGCATTGTTTAAAATGTAGAATTGTTCTTGTCCTTGAAGGCCACTGTAGCTTCTGTTATTATTCGAAAGGGTTGGGGTTACCCAGGGAGTGTTGCATTCTAGAACTTTGTAGAACTTTCTTGATGATGTCATATTACACACTGCACCTTTAAGTGTGGTGTCGACACTTACTGTACAATGCAACCCATGTGTTTTAACTTATTTTTATAATGCATATTGTTCTGTCTTCTGTGTTGTTTTTTGTCGATGTGTTTAAAAACATTGATATGGCATTTTGTGTAATGTCTATTCAATTTGTCCTGTTTGATAACTAAAAATAACAATAAACAGATGTTTAAAAAAGAAAAAAGATTATTATTAATATTATTTCTCTCTCTCTCTCTCTCTCTCTGTCTCTCTCCCTCTCTCTCTCTCTCTCTCTCTCTCTCTCTCTCTCCCTCTGTCTCTCTCTCTCTCTCTCTCTCTCTCTCTCTCTCTCTCTCTCTCTCTCTCTCTCTCTCTCTCTCTCCCTCTCTCTCTCCCTCTCTCTCTCTCTCTCTCTCTCTCTCCAGTGTTGTAACCTGCTCCTAGTAGAAACCCTGAAGGATCCTTTGTGTTTCAAAGTGTCTGATCAGACCATTCCCAAGCAACAGCACGTTGTACAGGTGAGTCAAATTACCTGCAACATCCATTAGACATTATAATGCATTTATACAGCTTCATAAAACACAGTTTAAATGTTTTTATTACATGGCACTTTGAGAATCCTATGTAAATCACAGCATTCTACAGGTCTGTTATTTCCAGCAAGCAGACCGCTGTCAAGGGCCGTTGCTAAGGACCTTCATAGAAAGTGATACCAAAATGATTTATAACTTACAGAATCTACTCCATAATCTTACTGTTACTGTGTGTGTGTGTGTGAGTGAGTGAGTGAGTGTGCGTGCGTACTTGAGTGACTGAGTGACTGAGTGAGTGTCTATCTGTCTGTCTGTGTGTGTGTGTGTGTGTGTGTGTGTGTGTGTGTGTGTGTGTGTGTGTGTGTGCGCGTGTGTGTGTGTGTAACTTGTTTAACATGCGTCTTGTCTCTCCAGACTAAGAACCAGGAGGAGAAGAGACTGTGGGTCCATTACCTCAAGAGACTGATCGTAGAAAACCATCCGGCTTCTCTACCACAGAAGGTAAGGAGGGAGGGAGATAGATAGATAGATAGATAGATAGATAGATAGATAGATAGATAGATAGATAGATAGATAGATAGATAGATAGATGGATGGATGGATGGATGGATGGATGGATGGATGGATGGATGGATGGATGGATGGATGGATGGATGGATGGATGGATGGATGGATGGATGGATGGATGGATAGATAGATAGATAGATAGATAGATAGATAGATAGATAGATAGATAGATAGATAGATAGATAGATAGATAGATAGATCTACCACAGAAGGTAAAATCACTTAAAATCACTTTGTCAAAATCAGTGAATATCTCTTCATGAATGATCCGCTACCTGTCTGTCAAGTGTTCATTTTCAGATTTCAGCCTTTATTGTCATTGTGCAAACTTGTACGACGTGCAAAATGCAAAAAGATAATATCCATAAAATAATAAATAAGTAGAACATCTAATGTCTCAAAAAGGAATATGTAGGTTCCTAAAACGTTAAGAGCTTTATAAACCAGTTAAAGGACTTTACAATCTATTTTAGGGGGGAATAGGGAGCAGCTATGAAGACTGAATTGTAGTTTAATTATATCATGTGAATAAGCATTAGTCCTGGTAGAAACACTACAGTCAGTATTCGTGTGTTGGTCTCTGCTGCCACCTACTGTTCAAACTCCTCACTGCAACAAATAACATGAAACTCACCCTGCGTTCCAAATCTCATACTTTTTCTTTTTCACTACACTACATACTAAAGTACAGAAGAGTTGTAATCTTTTTACCACACTACATACTAAAGTACAGAAGATTTTGAGGGCCACAGACAGGAGAGAAAAAAAATCAGATAAGGAAGATTATGTTTTCATTATGTTGAGAAATGTCAAGAATAAAGACGAATACTCCAAAATGCCATTGGAGTTAGTGGGGCATTTATGTATTTCCAGCATACTACAATTGACGTGCATGTATTTGGGACATCCTATATCTTTTTCTGGCATACTAAATAGTAGGGAAGTATGGGGATTGGAACGCAGGGTTGGTTTTCTTCTTGGTCATAAGGGGTAGGCAGAAACAACGTGCACATAGCAGTACTTATGACATCTATTGCAGCATGTCCGTCCTGGGAGAGGGATCCCTTACTTTGTCGACTCTCCCTGAGATTTCTTCAATTTTTTTTTAAATCCCGGTAAAGGGTTTTTACTGGGAGTTTTTTCTCAGCCGAGCTAAGGGTGTAAGGGCAGATAGATAGATAGATAGATAGATAGATAGATAGATAGATAGATAGATAGATAGATAGATAGATAGATAGATAGATAGATAGATAGATAGATAGATAGATAGATAGATAGATAAGGGCAGAGGGTGTCATATTGTATCATATTGTATGAAATGTAAAGCCCACTGAGACAAATGTATTTGTGATTTTGGGCTATACAAATACAACTAATTTGAGTAGTTTAAAATGGGATGCCAGGGGGTGTGTATAGTCACATATAATGTTATTGGCCTTTTTCACCAGTTTGTCTTATACATCTGTCTCTTGTATAGCTCTGGAACGATCTTCCCATCTCTCTGCGTTCAATAGAGTCTGTTGACGCATTCAAACGTCAACTAAAAACCTATTTATTTGTACAGGCTTTTGCCTAATTTGTTCTTGGGGCTGCTATGTTTTATCACTGTATTGTAATTGGCCTTTTAAAATGTACAGTATGTATATTTTTAATCTGCTTCCCATTGTGAAGCGCTTTGTGACCCTGGTCTGTGAGGGGCGCTATATAGATAAAGTTTACTTACTTACTTACTCTTACCGAATTTCTTCCGAAGTTTGAAATTATGTGAAAATATGTTGTGACTCACTGACTGTCTCCCTCTGTCCAGGCGCGGCAGGTCCTGGGAGATAACTTCTGTTCCTGTGAGTTCACGCACACACACACACACACACACACACACACACACACACACACACACAAGGAGGGATGCACACACACACACACACACACACACAGGCAAAACATTTCTGTTTCCATGACATCTCTTCCTGTGTTTGCAGCGCCGCAGTTCGACCAGGAAAAGAAATCTTCTGCTTCGTCTCGATTGGACGATATCCACGGCTACCACAGAGGCCGCCGCCAATCAGGTCAGGGTCAGTCGAGTTTCAATACTACTTCTCCCTCTCTCTCTCTCTCTCTTTCTCTCTCTCTCTCTCTCTCTCTCTCTCTCTCTCTCTCTCTCTCTCTCTCTCTCTTCTTTCTTCCTCTTTCTCTCTCTCTCTCTCTGTCACTCTCTCTCTTTCTCTCTCTCTCCCTCTCCCTCTCTCTTTCTCTCTCTCTCTTTCTCTCTCTCTTTCTCTCTCTCTCCCTCTCCGTCCTTCCAGAATGAATATATTATAAAATGCCTCTTGATCAGGGGTCACCAACCTTTTTTGAACCTGAGGGCTACTTCATGGGTACTGAGTCATACGAAGGGCACCCAGTTTGATATACTCTTCTGAAATAACACATTTGCTCAGTTTGCCTTTAGTTATATATTATTATTAATGATTAATTATACTCATCTATGTGAAGACACTGATCATGTTAATGATTTCTCACAATAATGATCAACAATGACTTAAAAAAGGTGGGAAACAGATTATTATGCTATTTTTAGAACAGGCCTGCGGGCGCCTCATATGGTCCTTGCGGGCACTGTGTTGGTGACCCCTGCTCTTGATTGTGCGTCCTTCCAGAGCCTCCTGAGTTGCTGCTTTACACGCCAGGAGAAAACTTCCTTGCTACTGAGGGAACAGTAAGGCTTCCTCTGCTACTGTGAGGGGAACCGCACCCTAACAGGCGCTCACCAGCATGGCAGTCAGGTGAGGAGGAGGATGGGAGGGAGGGGATGGATGTGGAAAAGATAGATGATGAGATAGATAGATAGATAGATAGATAGATAGATAGAAGATAGATAGGATGATAGATAGATAGATGATGGATAGATAGATAGATAGGATAGATGATAGATAGATAGATAGACAGACAGAAGACAGGGGAACTGCCATAAGGGCTAAGCGACAGTCAGGGAGGAGAGGATGGAGGAGGTGGATGGATGAGGGAGGAGGGAGGAGGATGGAGTGGAGGATGGAGGAGGGAGGGAGGGAGGGATGGAGGATGGATGGATGGATGGAGGGAGAGAGAGATGGGTGATGGATGGATGGATGGATGGATAGATGATAGATGAGATAGAAGATGAGATGGATGGATGGATGGATGGATGGATGGATGGATGGATGATAGATAAGGATAGATGGATAGATAGATAGATAGATAGGATAGAAGGAGGAGGTAGGGAGGGAGGATATGGATGGATGGATGGATGGTGATGGTAGGGATGGATGGATGGATGGATGGATATGGATGGATGGATGGATGGGGAGGGAGGAGTGGATGGATGGATGATGGATGGTGGTGGGTGTGGTGGGTGAAGGTGTACGATAGATAGATTGTGTCAGATAGATTAGTATGGAGGATGGTTGATGGATGAATCGATGGATGGAATAGATAGATAGATAGATAGATAGATAGATAGATAGATAGATAGATAGATAGATAGATAGATAGATAGATAGATAGATAGATAGATAGATAGATAGATAGATAGATAGATAGATAGATAGATAGATCTGAACACGAGATGTGCTGTTTTGATGGATAGATAAAGGTTTAAGTCCAAAGGTTTTACTGAACACATTTTGGGTCCAGCTCGTTTTCATTTTATAAATCCAAAATTACAAAAAGAAAAACATGGCCAAGACTTGGACACACCAGATTGTTTACGTCAGAATTTCCAACAAACGGGGCCAGGTTGTGACGCAGAATTCACAAGATTATGAACATTTTTCCTCTTAAAAACGATAAAGAAATGCTGCTAACTCCGGGGGAATGTGTTGTTTTGTGATATAAAATAAGGTATTTTTCGATAAATGAGGTGTTATAGTCCTAACATTAGATAATAGGACTATAATTCTGCCATAATCTTGAGCCGAATAACTAGATAAAGTATTTCCTTCTCTTCCAGCTCCGGCCAAAGACATCGAAGCAGCGTTTCATCCCAATGGTGAGATAGATCTCTCTCTCTCTCTCTCTCTCTCTCTCTCTCTCTCTCTCTCTCTCTCTCTCTCTCTCTCTCTCTCTCTCTCTCTCTCTCCCTCTCTCTCTCCTCTCTCTGTCTCTCTCTCTCTCTCCCTCTCTGTCTCTCTTCTCTCTCTCTCTCTCTGTATGTCTCTCTCTCTCTCTCTCTCTCTCTCTCTCTCTCTCTCTCTCTCTCTCTCTCTCTCTCTCTCTCTCTCTCATCCCAATGGTGAGATAGTTCCTGGACATATTTCACAGATCATTTTCAAATCAAACTCCCCTCGTAAAAACATGAATGAAACGAAACTCATAAAATGACTTCAGTACTAGAACAAAGGGCAGATACTTGTTAATATATTGTTGATAATTTCCAAAGAATCTACACAAAGCACATGAAAGTAAGATGGGGGTGTTGTTCATTGAAGAAGGAGTCAGTGATTCTGGAGAATGCTTGTTGTCAAAAATTACTTTATTATGTATATGCAGCCACTCAAATACTAAACATCAATGTACCTGTCAATCAATAGTAACGGCAAACTGACTTCATTTTCTTCTTTCTCTCCTCTCTCCACCGGCTGCTTTAAACACCTGGTGAATCTTTCAGCTCTGAAGGTAAGACACTTACTGTGTGTGTGCGTGTGTGCGTGCGTGTGTGCGTGCGTGCGTGCGTGCGTGTGTGCGTGCGTGCGTGTGTGTGTGTGTGTGCGTGTGTGCGTACGTGCGTGTGTGTGTGTGTGTGTGCAGCTCTGAAGGTAAGACACTTACTGACTCAACACTTTCATGTTCCTCTCAAGCACTGACTGACTTACCTTTGAATCAGTAGCAGAGGCAGAAATAGAATTTTGTTATGTACAAATGTATGTATGTTATCACTTAATAAAATAAAATAAAAATAAAATGTATTTTGGGAGAGGCCTACTAAAGTGGATGGGCCAAAACATCTAGAAATTAAATATACAGCTCTGGAAAAATATAACATATTATTAAAATCGTCTGGGACAGGTCTACTTACAGTCCCTAGAGTTAGAACTAAACGAGGAGAAGCAGCTTTTAGTTATTATGCACCAACAATCTGGAACAAACTCCCAGAGAACTTGAGGTCTGCTGCAACTCTCACTTCTTTTAAATCGAGTCTGAAGACTTTTTTGTTTCCATTTTAACCTGCAATTTTCATTTTATTTGCTTCTTTTATTATGTTTTTAAATCGAGTTTTCATTTTTTTTTTTTTTGCTTCTTTTATTTGCTTTTAAATGTTTTATAATGTGTCTTATGTATTCTAATCTTGCCCCTGTAAAGCACTTTGAGTGGCCTTGTGTCTGAATTGTGCTATATAAATATACTTGCCTTGCCTTGCCTTGCCTAAAATAAACAGACTGACTCTTAAAACTGACTCTTTTTCTGACCGAGTTATGAAAAATGGGAGCAAAAACTAAAAATGTTGGGTTTATATTTTTGTTCAGTGTTTGATGCCACTTACGTTATAAAGTCTTATCCATGTTTTATTGTTGTGTGTGTGTGTGTGTGTGTGTGTGTGTGTCTGTGTGTCTGTCTGTCTGTGTGTCTGTCTGTGTGTCTGTCTGTCTGTCTGTCTGTCTGTCTGTGTGTCTATCTATCTGTCTCTCTCTCTCTCTCTCTCTGTCTGTCTGTGTCTATCTGTCTGTGTGTCTGTCTGTGTGTCTGTGTGTCTGTGTGTGTGTGTCTGTCTGTCTGTCTGTCTGTCTGTCTGTCTGTCTGTCTGTCTCTGTCTGTCTGTCTGTCTGTGTGTCTGTCTGTGTGTCTGTCTGTCTGTCTGTCTGTCTGTCTGTCTATCTATCTGTCTATCTATCTGTCTGTCTGTCTGTCTGTCTGTCCGTCTGTCTGTCTGTCTGTCTGTCTGTCTGTCTGTCTGTCTGTCTGTGTGTGTGTGTGTCTGTGCATCTGTCTGTCTGTGTGTCTGTCTGTGTGTCTGTGCATCTGTCTGTCTGTGTGTCTGTCTGTGTGTCTGTGTGTATGTCTGTAGCAGGCGGGCAGTGAGGGAGCACTATGTCAGGAGGAGAGGTGTGTGTTCGAGCAGCAGCACTTTGGCTTCATCGGTCATAGAGATCCAGAGCAACAGACAACCGGGGCTGACCACACAGACAAGAACTAACCACGAGGTATCATACTTCATTTAAATTTAAATGATTTAATTATTTATTTATCTTTAACCTTTATTTATTTTTATGATTGATAATTCATTTAAAAAATATATATATTATTTTATGTTGTATTGATTTGATGTCATTAAACCTGCTGTGTGTAGAATGTTGGGTTTTATTTCCTTGCAGATTTTGTAGTAAATAATTATAATATCCATAAGTACGTTTAATTTAGTGCATAATAGCTGAATTTATTTTTAGAATTATTATTTTTTTCCTTAGAAAGGGTCTCATATATGTCCATATTTCTGCATATTTTGGACCAAGGCCTAGTGCCGCCATCTTGAAAGTGTCATAGTTGGAATGTCATCAGGTGCATTGTTTAAAATTTAGAATTGTTCTTGTCCTTGAAGGCCACTGTAGCTTCTGTTATTATTCGAAAGGGGTGGGGTTACCCAGGGAGCGTTGCATTCTAGAACTTTGTAGAACTTTCTTGATTATGTCATGTTACACACTGCACCTTTAACCTTTATTTGTTTTTATGATTGATAATTAATTGAAAAAAATGTATATATTATTTTATATTTTATTGATTTGATGTCATTAATTTACTTTTATTTGTTTGTATGGTTGATAGTTAATTTATATTTTTTATTAAAAAAAAATTCATTAATTAATTTAATTTGTTGGTAAAGTTGATAATTAATTTCTATTTTTTATAATTTATTTATTATGTATTGTTATTAATGGACATTTATTTGTTTGTATGGCTGAGTTATTCATTTATAACATAGGGGAGAAATGAGAGGGGCTTGAAAACACACACACACACACACACACACCCCTCAATTGATCTCTCCAGTATAAATAAAGGTTAAATGAAATTGTGTCTGTTTTTCAGGAGGAAGAGGATGAGGAGGAGATGCCCCCCCTCTGTGCCCCCCCCACCCTGTCAATCACAGAGGAGATTCTGGAATTCATCAACCAGAGCCGAGCCAGAGAGGGACTGACCGCCATTTACCACAACGCCACGGTGGGAATACACTTTTTTTTATCTTTTTTTTATAGTTTTTTACATATGGACAAAAAAAAACAGAATAAGTAAACACATACAATACATACACAACACAGCGGACCCGGGTTCGATTCCAGCCCGCGGTCGTTCTCTGCATGTCACTCCCCTCTCTGCCCCATTTCAACTCTGTCTCTACACTATCAATAAAGCATAAAAATGCCAAAAAAATATCTTTAAAAAAAATATAATAATAATAATTGTAATAGAAAAGTTACATCCTGATTCACCAATGCACTAAAGCTTTTGTGTTCTCTATTTTCATGTTCTAGTTGTCAGTTATATTTCGTTAACACAAGATTCAGAAAATCCTATGAGTATACTTTTAAAAAACCCTGTCATCTTAATTTTCCTTCCCAGGAGCCAGTCAAGGATACGCCCAAAGAGAGCCACCCTCCATCAAACCAGACCAACTTCACCTGCCCTCTGCCCCCCCTCACCTGCCCTGCCAGCCCGGAACAAACACCCACAATGCAACAGGAGCAAAACACACAATCGGAAAGCGCTATCGAAAGTCAGACTGCTGTTTTTGCAGAAGAAGAAGAAGGAGCAACTGAAGGAATTGAAAACGAAACAACTACGATTGAAGTCCAAGAAATTCAAGAAATTCCAGATGCAATAAGTCAACAAGTGGAAAAGGCAGTGTACACGGATGGAGAGATAGAAATGGACAGACAGATAGAAGATAAGACAATAATAGAAGTCGTAGAAGAAGAAGAAGAAGAAGTAGGAGTAGAGAGCATAATCGCTGACACAACGCCAGACATTCCTACGTCTATTTCAGTCATAGAAGAAGAGAGAGAGATAAGCGGTAGTTGTCAATCTCCCAAAGAAATACTGGCAAATACCGAAGCAATCATCATCACATCTTCAAACACAGACACCATCGCTTACTCCTCCCAAAATCCTCCCAAGACCTTCACCCTACCCCAAACCAAAAACCCAAACCCAAACCCAAACCCAAACCCCATCCCAAGACGCCAGCCACCAACTAGAGGGTCCCACCTTACCAAACGTGACAAGAAAATTATCGAGAAGATCAGGAGCTACTACGAAGCCGCGGCGGAGGCAGAAGAGCTGGAGGAAGAAAATGAAGACTTGGATGGAGAAGGAGAAGGAGATCTTTCAAGAAGGCGAAATAGCTTCTCACAAATCCCATCTGGATTGGTTAAGGAGTCGGTGTCACGGTTTGACGTGAGCGGACAACAACAGGGGGAGACAGAGAGCGGGGAGAGAAGAGAAAATTCGCCATACGAAACAACGGAAGCAATTCCTGAAGAGTTTAATGGAGGTAGTGGTCCGATTTCTAACCCTAGTCCACTCTTAGAAGATGCAGAGAATGCTGGACAAGGAGATGAACCAATACGATCCTTGGATTTTGATACAGAGGGTCAGGTTAGGTCAGAATTGTCTACCAATATGGAAGATGGTATAAAGACAATTCAAGAAAGTCAGGATCCACAGTCTAACCCACACAGTCCTGTTAAAGAAGAGATGGAAGTTCTAGAGGATTATGAACAAGTCTTCAAAGGACCATCTGAGGAAAGACTTGAGGAAAAGCAGGAGGATGACAAAATAAATGTTGTAGGAATTGTAGAGCAAGAACAAGAACTATCTACCACCGAACAGTACAAGTGTAGCAATGATGAAACAACGAATATCATCCCAGCAAAGGGAGCTGTTATAAACGGGCCTGAACCTAATCAAGCAGGACCTATTGACCCAGATGAAAACCACACAGAATCCCCGACGACTTTGCCATCTGCAAGCGGAAAAAACCGAGTCTAATTTGGCTAAAGCAAAACACAGAGATCAAGCCAAGCCTTCAAGGAATCTCGAAGATCTCCCGAGTCAGATAAAAGTGGGTCGGTGGTCTCGGCATTCGAGGATTGTCACAGCCAACCGGGCCTTGTTCGAAGGCATGGGATCGGACGTAGCGGGGATCGGGCTGTTCGAGGAGGCCAGCCCTGTTAGTGACTCGGTTCTGATGGAAAACTCGGAACGAATTCTCAGCAAGGTCCAGACTTTGGCGCGGATGTACAGCGCTAATGCTAGCACCATGAAGGTACCACTGCATCAGAAACGTGGGACTGCTGCTGCTGCTGTATGGAAGCAATCGTGGGGGTCTTCTGGGGGTAGATTGACTCAAACCAAGACTGAAGAAAGCCAGACAGAGACCTCGAAAACGAAATGCCGGCAAACTCAACACCAAATCAGTCAACCAGGTTTTCATGAAGAGACCAAATACGAACAGAAAGAGAGTCACTTAGAGGCCAAAGTTCACAGTGAAATCGTAACACAAACTAAAAGCCAGACAAGGACACTTCAGTGCCAAAGCCAGACTAAGACCAAGAACCAAAGCATGAGCCGGGGAGACCAAAGCATCCAGGAAGAGAGGGTGATGCAGAGAGCAGAGAGCCTGACGAATGGTAAGTTTTCTAAAATGTCCTCTAGTGCTGCTTTTCCATTACATGATTGCGGCTCTACTTTACTCTTCTCGCCTTTTTTGTTTCTGTGTAAAAGTACCTGGTACCTATACTTTGGTATACCTACACCTGTTCTTCTAACCTTTATTTATACAGGTAAATCCCATTGAGACCGAAGACTCTTTTGCAAGGGAGACCTGTTTTCTTTTCCCACGTTACCATTCACACACACATTCATACACCGATAGTAGCAGGCTAACTATCGACATTCACACACATTGACCTACACCTGTCAGGTTCCAAAACAGGAGGTACTGCCTAACACGAGGAGTCCTGTTTTGAAAAAATAATAACCAAACCAATGTCAATTTCCATAAATGCCTGATGTATCAATATGAATACAAAAAACATATGTGTAAATATTTGCTTAAAAATTTGCTAATTGTCAAATTGTCAAATGAATACTTCACCTTGTATTTGATGTGTCAGGCTTCAAATAGTTCTATAGCCCGACAAATGGTACGTTTTCTAAAATAATCACTGTTGCATTTCACGATGGATGCTACCATAATGCCAAATTCACTGTTTTTGATTATTTTACTTAAAGCGGCTACGAGTAACATTTAAATATCTTTTAAACAGCCTCATGTTTCCTCTGATAATCATAAATTACCTTTAACAGCAAACGGGACCATCAGTGCAAAGAAAGACGTTTTTATATAGTTTTTATTACTGCTTTTGGTCTGGTCGCACACCCAGTCCGATTTTCGGTTCGCTCGTGCAGGCTCTATGGTCACATATCCGTATTGGTTGCAGATTTCAGTGTGGCGCTGCAGCGTGATTTGAGAAGCCTATCCCTCTAGGTGAGGGAAGGGGAGCGGGAGCCTTGTTTGAGACAGTTATTTGTCGTCACAATGACTGGTAACGGGGCTGAACCATCAAAGAAAAAAAGAGAATGCAATGAAGAAAAGCGAAAAGAGAGAGTGACTACGGGCGGGACGAGGACGTTGCCAAGCAACGTGTATACAATTTCACGAGAGCGAAACTAGACTGTGTTTACTCCTATATGAATGAGCGGTTGGTACTAACACAAAGTTTGCTTTGCTTCACCATCATCAGATAACCATTATCTGAAATAGTCATTATTTACATCAACAACACAAACACATTACCTCATCGTGATCCATACAAACTGCCGTCTCTCTTTCATTCGCTTTCTGTGAGGACACAGCTCCGTGAGAGAGGGTAGTTAGGTGACGCTGCTGCATCAACTCATTGCAATCAGGTGTGTGTACTGGCATTAGTTGATGCAGTGTCAAAACCACTCTCACGGAGCCAAAAAGAGTCCTCACACTTTCAACACACGTACATGCACTATATTGCGCCCTTCTCAGTTCACACTCGCGCGCCTGGCACGAGCATTTGCGACAGCGGGCGTCGTAAAAATACTACCGCTTTTGTCCAAAGGGGACGCCAACGTGCCATCTTACTCGTAGTGCCTTTAACTAATTTATTATTTAGAATTAGAGTGGAAATAGAGATGTATAGCTCTGGATTTCTTTTATTCAAACAAGGACATAGTATTTTTTTTTTGTTTTGCAAAATAGGACTGTGAAATGTGAAAAAATAATTATTTGGAGAAAAATTGAAAAAAACAATTGAAATGTTTTAAATGTTCTAAATGCAAAACCAATATTTTATTTGTTGATACAAAAAAGTCGTATTATATTAATTAATATTTAAACCAAATATCCCCCCAGGAGGTCATTCACCTCATACCAGGCCATTGCTTAAATAAGACATTGTTTCTTAGCAATTTTTGCCTATTTAAATAAAGGTTGATGATGATGATGAAATATGTATCATTGTCAAAAGGACGAGCACTTCCCTTCAGAAAAAATGTAATTATCTATCTGCCTATTGATTATTCAAGGTTTACAAAACATTTCTTTGTGGTCATTTTTAATCCATACTAAGATGTTTCTTTGCTGTTTTTTCTTCTTCTAGATGTCCAGGAATCGGAGGTTTCGCCCTGTGAGCCGACGCTGTTCGGTCACGTGTTCGTCAAAGAGCAGCTGACACCGACCTGTCAACACCAGACCACGGGCTTCACCCTCTCCAGACCCAGGGACTTTATCTCCGCTTTGACCCAGGAATCAGACTCCATAGTGGGCTGCAACTCTGGGGAAATCCCCTCTGATACATCCATGGCTCCTCCAGGGTCCAGGCATAATTTAAGAGCCCAACCCGAAGATCTGAGCTCCGTTGTGGGCAGCCGATCCGGTGAAATTCCCCAGACTTCCACCAGGCCTGAGGAAAGTCTATTTACTTCTCTGAAAGGCCAGTCAGCCAGTAACTCCGGGTATATGTCCACTGATAGGCCTATGTCCATGGGTTCTCCAGGATCCAGGCATCACGTCAGAACACAACCCCAAGATCGGAGCTCCATTTTGGGCTTGTCTTCCGCTAACAACGCCCCCCTGACGTCAACCGTGCCATGGGATTGTAAAGCCAAAGAATTCACGGACAACTGCTCCATGAAATCCACTGGGAAAGGAGAAGGCCTCAGTCAAAATGTGGAAGGTTATTCAGACAATGAGGAAACAGAGAAGAGAGAAAGGTCAGTGGATGAAATTTACAGAAATGTGTGGTGATAAACGACATAACAGTAAAGAGAAGTGTAGTGGCTTTTGAAGGGGATATGAACTGTTGACAATAGATCAGTGTCTTGTCTCAGGGTGTTGCCATTAATAGGTATGCTTTAAAGGTGCAGTGTGTAATGTGACATTATCAAGAAAGTTCTAGAAAGTTCTAGAATGCAACGCTCCCTGGGTAACCCCAACCCTTTTGAATAATAACAGAAGCTACAGTGGCCTTCAAGGACAAGAACAATTCTAAATTCTAAACAATGCACCTGATGACATTCCAAAAACATGGATTCCTCCATAAGACCTGCCTGCTCAATGTACAAAATGTAACATTAATATTTGTAATTCTCCGCTCAGGGGATAATTCAGATTATTGGCAGAGGTGATTTTACACCAAAGAGGACATATCTATGAATGAGGATATTGATTTTAGCTAATAAATTACTTAAAATGTTACACACTGTCCCTTTAAAGCTTGTTGTAAAAAAAATCACTTTGTCAAAATAAGTGAATATCTCCTCATGATCCACTACCTGTTCATACAGCGTGCACACTGAAAAAAAAGCTGGTGTTAATTAGGGCTGGCCCGAATGCCATTTTTCAGGCTTCGAATATTTGTTGGTTTTTCCGAGCGAATATTCGTTCCAGAAAAACACACCATCAAAAACAACATTAAAAAAAAAAAAAAAAACGTTAATAATCCCTATATACTCCCTGGAACTGATTTGGACAGTATCTGCATATTTTGTTGAAGATTTACGCGCTCGGAGGTGAAGTAATGGATGCGCTATGACACTTAGTGATGTAATATCCTCCTAAATGAGCAATACTACTACTACTACTGCTACAATATTACTAACTTTTATATCCAAATATAAAGTTATTTGATGACATTATATTGCAGTACTAGCTTCTTGCAAAAAAAAAATGTTGAAAAAAAAAAAAAAATTAAAAAAAAAATGTTGAAAAAAAAAACAAAGCTCCGAATACTAATTTAAGCTCCGAATACTAATTTTCCAAACGAGTATTCGAATATTCGAATAATTCGGGCCAGCCCTAGTGTTAATACGCAGCCTAGACTGTTAACGGGCATGTTGCTAGCTATGGTGGGCCTCCTTTTGTTTACATACCAGTTTAATAGGCCTTGTATTAATACCATTTTTTTTCAGCGCACACACTAACACTCCAGTAGGCCTCTTATACATTGTCTCTGTCGGTCTGGACTCTCTTTCTAAAGTGTGTTCGTCTTCCCTCTGGTTGTCTGCAGGTCCGATTTTTATTTATTTTTTATTCTTTATTAAATCAGTGTAAACGGTCAGACGAACCTTGCATGCACACAATGGATTGTTGAGTAGACAGTATGTAATATATACATGTTGAGTATGTAGGAGGGAGGACGTTAGTAGGGCTTTTTCGAACACATCCTTACACTCCCAGTAGGCCTCTTATCCATTGTCTCTTTCAGTCTGGACTATTTCTAAAGTTCTTTTCTCCTCCTGTTTGTCTGCAGGTCCGATCTGACTGATGGATTTCTTGTTTACTCTGGTAAAGTGGACTCAACTTCTGTTAACACCATTCGTCAGCCAGAAAACTCCGAGCCAATTCCTTCAGTTCACAGAATACCACCGTGGAAGACTTCCAAAGATGGATATGAGCTCGACAAATATAAGCAGGATATGCCGGCTGCACAATATATACAAGATAAAAATGCACCAGAAAGCAGAATCACCACAGGACAAACGTTCACCAAAGACGGCGAGAGTGAGAGTGAGAGTGTTTATGCACGGCCCAGATATTTGGTTTACAAAGGACTCGAGGATAAAGAGATTTCGCCAAGAGAACTGAGTCCAACAGAATTCCACACATCAACAGGAATGGTTGTAGATCAGGTCGAGAAGGACAGCCTTTGCATGCCCGAGCAAGGCGCCATAACCTCGGTGGCCTCTAGGGGGCAAAAGAAAGATGGAACCCAGAGTGAACAGATGAAATTAAACGAGACAAAGTTTGGTCTCAGTGAATCTACATCACAACAAATAGGATGATTGTACAAGGTTCTTCAACGGTCACCTTTACAGACAACGCACCTTATTACGGACCCTCAGGTGAAATGGTTCAAAGTCCAAAACCAATTACATTCGACCGTCAACAGATTCCTCGCCACACAGTCCCAGAAGTGGATCGGAAAGTAGCATCGAGTCCACCGTGGCTATCTACTCGAAACCCTGAATCAAACCCTACAAGACCAAGACCTCCATCGGCCCAATCCCAAGCGATAGACTGCCTCCCAACATTCACCAGCCAGAGGCCAGCCGACCTGCCCACTACAATGGGCAAACGGGCTCTGCCTAACACCCGGAACGTCAGTAACACAGCTGCATATGACTATAGGTAAGTTTGTGTCAGATTCACACGATATTGGGCCATTAAGAAATACAAACAAAGGGAAAAAATTCCCGAAGCTGACTGGATTTTTTAAACATGTACATTTCTTCTTTCTGCTTTTTGGTCATTCTGTGTCTATAAATTATTCCAGAAAATTTTACTAAATAGCTTGTATAGGAAACTGTTGATTTAGCCTTCACACAATATGAAAAAAATACCAATTGTATATACACCCACATCAACAGGAAAGTAGATTTGTTTCAGTCTATTGACTCGTTGAACAAGCCCAGTCCCAAATGCTGAATTTTCTTATGCTGTGTCTGAAATCGCGCACTTCTGTATTTACACTTACTTTTTTGAGTGCACTTTGCGCAAAACCGGAGAGTGTGCCAAAATGCAGTGCACTGTTAGTTCCTCTGTCGTGCACTCAAAACGGTCTAAAACTTGAGTGTGGAGCGATGGACACTTTCCACACTCAACGGCCGCCATCTTGCCTACGTAACGGAGAGGACGGGACATTCTAATCAAAATAGAGGAGCTTGAAGCAACCGTGGAGACGGACGCGCTCCACAAAAGTTAAATTACACATTGTTTTAGTTTTTCCGCGACTAGTGTGCCTGTTTTTCGGTAACGCAAGCAGAAAAAATACCAACGAAGAAGAACCGTCAAAATGCAAAGTAATTTCCGGTAGGAGCGCGACGGCAGTTTGGACAGTACACTGTAGAAATGAGAGCACTGCGTCTATAAGTAAGTGTACTGTAGGGATAATAAAGTGCACTCAATGTAAGTGCACTTACGTAAGTGCGCGATTTCAGACACATTATTTTTATCAATATTCACAATCCAAGTGTTTCTATGTGTTTATTCAAATTCCTCTTGAGTTTGGTGATGAATAGTGTAACCCAAATGACCCAATCCTGTTCTGACATAAAGATTAGCTTCAGCACTTACATGTAATCATGCATTTTTAATCACATAAATAAATCAGAGTTTGCAATAGCCGTCCAATTGAAGCTTGCAGTGCTCGTGGGTTCAAATCTGACCCGTGGACCTTTACTGCAGGTCATCCCCCCTCTCTCTCTCTCTCTCTCTCTCTCTCTCTCTGTCTCCCCATTTCAACTCTGTACTGTCTAATAAAGCTTGAAAATGACAAAAAAAAAAGTGTTGACCAAGAGTATGGTCTATACAATTGGAAAAAAAGACCGAAATAGCCTAATACATAAATAAACAAAATTAAACTAAAAAGATTCAGCTAATAACCCAATCCTGTCCTGCCATTAGTTTCAGCACTTACATGTAATAAAACATTTAATCACATGAATACATCAGAGTTTAAGGGTTTGTCAAAGTCCCAGTTGAACTGTTGGTACATTGTTTTATACCAGTAAGTAATAGCACATGTTGGCTCATGCTGGCTTGTTGTGAGTTGCAAATGTACCTTGAGCAACTCAATCACTCAATGGCGTTACACTTAACCATTTGAATTTGTGTGTGGGGTAAAAAGTGCAAGTAAAAATGTCAGGGTTTTGCCAAGCTGATGGTAAATTAGCTGTAGGCAATAACAAACAAAAGAGCAGTTTAGTTTGGAATTCTTCCTATTCTTGTGCCCTTAAATGGAGATCCCAGACAAACTTTTCAAGTGGCCAGTTTAAACTTTTGCACTTTCTCATCCCTTTCCTTTGTTAGTGACATTCTTTATTAGTCACGGCTACAGTAGGATGAACTGCAGATGAAAACAATGTCAGGACAAAATGCATAACTCGTTTCCTTTCCCGTAAGTGTGGCTTTGACTCTGTGTTGACAAAGGCCCCGAGACAATGTTAATATAAACCAGTAAAGGTCAAAAATGCAATGTGAACACGTGAATAAATAAATGCTAAATAGTGTGTAATCGATTCAACAGAAAAAAATTATCATGCCACGTGTTTTAATATGAAATCACTTTCTTTATAACCTAGGTTTTATCACACAACAATCTTTTTAAAACAGTCTCCAGCTCATAAATCTAATCGCTAATGCCTCTCTGCATTTTCCATTTCCTCAATTAAATGTGTCCTTTCCCATGGAGAAAATACCCACCCGCTGGTTCCCAAGACTGGATCTACCCTGCATTCCAATCCCCATACCTCCATGTTATTTGGTGCCATAAAAAGAAATGGGTTGCGTTCCGAATCGCATACTCTTTCTTTTTTCTATTCTACATACTACATCCGACGATAAAAATAATCTAGTTAGGATGCAGTAGGCATACTATTGGGACATACTTTACTCTCTTATTTCATCATAACATTGCGCCTTGATTTTTCCTTTTGCTTTTATATCCGTCGCATCCCCGTTTGTTTTCATATGGAGGCTTCGTCGATGTGACGTCACTTCACGTGCGCACTGGATTGTGGGTCAGAATCGCCCGAATAGGATGCAGTTTTCAACACTAACAATCTTGGCCGCATGAAGTAGGACATCCGGGTACTTCTAACCATCCTAAATCTGGCCACAAGAATCGGGACATCCTAAATCTTTTTTCTACCAAACTAAATAGTAGAAAGTATGCGATTCGGAACGCAACCATTGATGTCCTAATACATGCTTATGGCTTAAGGGCTGTACTCACACACAACACTTAAATCAGCCTAATGTTGTTGTTCTCAACTTTACGCTGTCCTTAAAAAAGAAAAATAAGTAAATGTTTTGCTCAGACATTGGCAGTCAAAATAAACATTTCTTATACAGCTCTGGAAAAAATGAAGAGACCACTCCAAATGTTCAGTGTCTCTCGTTTTACTATTTATCGTTTGAGTAAAATTAACATTTTGGTTTGATAATATAAACTACTGACAACATTTCTACCAAATTCCAATACATTTTTTGTCATTTAGAGCATTTTCATTAAGTAATGTAGAGATGAAGATTTAAGAAATATCCAGACTGGTCTCTTAATTTTTTTTCCAAGCTGTATGTCATTTAGCAGACGTTTTTATTCAAAGCGACCTACAACTGGGGGTAGGCATCAAGAGTGTTGCTGTAAGGCTGTTACATACTCCGCGAGAAGAAAGAACAAAGTTCTCGGTGACAGAGCTGCGAAAAGAAAATGACGTCATTTTCTTCGCTCTTGTTCAGCTGTTCTCGCAGCTTGTTCTCGGCACATCACCCGGGCCGAACTTTCTTCTCGCAGCTTTTCGTCCGAGAACTATTGTGTGATTGGTCAGTCTGAAGTCAATGAGGAAAGCGAAGTGAAATCAGCTGGCGCTACTGAGTCAATTACCATGGTAACAATGCACCGCGGTGAGGAGTTCGGCAGTTGAGTTCTCGTGAAGTATGTAATGTCAGACCAGAAAGAACTTCTCGCAGCTCTGTCACCGAGAACTTTGTTCTTTCTTCTCGCAGAGTATGTAACAGCCTTAAGGACCCTCTCTGGACTGTCCCAGCCATAACCAAAATCGAACCATGGATTCCCATAACAAACTCTGTGGTGTTACCTACTTAGCTTTCCAGTGTTGCTATCAAAACACAATTAAAATCTACTAACACTAATTAACATGTGGTCTGTTAAAAAATCCCTGCTATTCTTAAATACCTTCATACCTTCATATCCTTTATCAAATCTAGACATATTATCTTAAATCTGCCGAATTATACCTGTAACTGTTTTAATTCGGCTACATTTGTAACGGCTGGACAGGGAGGACACAGGCGCAGAGACAGTACCAGTTTAAGAGGGTTTATTTAGAAGGAATCTGGGGTTTTGGGCCGGGCTCCGGAGGGGCTGGGAGGCATGGGGGTCCAGGGAGAAGTGCCAAGGGGAGAATCCGGGGAGACGAGCTGAGGCAGGCAAGAGCAGGCAGGCAGAGGGGGTCCAGGGAGGGAGAGCTGGCTGACGAGTAGTGATGTTAGTTCCGACACGAAAGCCCCGAAGCCTGTGTCGCGCAAAGGGGGCGTGTCCAGATGAAGCCTGTCTCGAGGCCTGTATCGTTTGTCACAGTACCACGTGACTAAAGACAAACGAAGCCCCGTTTTCTGAAATCATGCGACTGCCTCACTTTATATACTGTCTATGCTCGCTACGTGAAATAAGAGAGCCACTACCGTAACATACCAGCAGATGTCAGTATTCCTAAATGAGCTGTTAAATGGGGCTTTGTTGATCAGGCTTTTTGGTGAAGCATTTGGCCAGAAAGATTCGACACATTCACGGGGCTTCATCTCACCATCACTACTGACGAGGGCTGGAGCTGGTGGCAGGAGTCAGGCTGGGAGACTGTGGCAAAAAAGAACAGAATTTAGCAACAAGCTAAATGCAGGCGAACTACAAAGAGTCTAGATGGCTGGGAGAGTTACTGACTGGGTAACAGAGTCTACAATCTGGCAGTGTCTGGAAGGTTGAACCGGGTATAAGTAGAGCAGTAGATTAGAAGATCGGTGTGAAGCTGTGTGGACACCTGATTCCAACCCTGCAATCAGACAAGGGAAAGGGGAAAACAAAACCACAAAGGGTTTGAGGCCCAGGCAGGATCGTAACAACATTGTACTTTCACCCATTTCATTTTAATTACCGCCATTCTACATCGCTGTCTAAATGTTTCAATTGTTTTTGTCCCTTTTATCATCTTGTTTTGTATTCGATGTGTCTGCATTGTATAGTGTGTATGTATTGTTGTTTTTGCTTTGCATTTGTTTGACTCAGCATCATTGTGAATGATATGGTCACGCCACTCAGACACACACACAAACACACACACACACACACACACCACACACAACAACACACACACACACACACACACACACACACAACAACCCCTCAATTGATCTCTCGTGTATAAATAAAGGTGAAATGAAAATTACATAAATTCAATCTTTGCTTCTCTTTCAGTTCCAGGGAAATGGACCAGCATGAGCTCACGATCGCCCAACTATCTGCCCACATCCAGCCGCCCATCTTCCAGACCCTCCATGGAGACCCCCAGCATGTTGGAGAGACCTTACCCAGGAATAAGCACTCATGGCAGGGACACAGGTCTCACCACAGCCCCCTCAGCCTTCAAACCAAGCCTCACGCAGCGCTCCCCATCCCCGATAATAAGACCTCTACCCACCACTCCTCTGTGCGACCATCTCCTTGCTTTTTCACCATTCAGGGCTATTTCGGCATCTTCTCCCACCCAGAAGATACCTCCTTGAACACCATCTCAAGGGCTCTTCCATGTTTCTCTCCTACTCCCTCATCTGGGAGAAGTTACTCATTCGATCCCCACAAGCACCCTCTCCCGTGGTTCCCCCTGCTTCGCTATTCACTCGGTCCCTGGCTGCCTCCTGTATCAGCCAGTCCATCAGTCAGAGTATCGCGAGAAAGATCACAACGGCACCAAACCAGAGCCCATCCCCTCCACCTTCGACGGAGCTCCCCGTCACCTAAACCCCCTCCGAGTCAGCTCAGGGCTCCGGTGCGCCCGCGTATGCCCAGCTAGGGTGCACCAAAGACGGGTACCAACATCAACAAGGTGTCCCCCCAACTCCCCCATCATCATGGTCCTCTTGCCCTTCCCCATCTCTCATGCATTCGAATCCACCTTCTCCCCTCTCACTCAAAGATCTCATTCTCCATCGATGAATCCGGCCCCTCGTCCCTTCGTTCCTACACCCCAAAAGCGACCCATCGACACAGAATGCCAACAACAACAATAACAAAACAGCTTAAACCGATTCACACAGTAATGGCGGTTGGTCAGTGAGTCCACAGAAGGCGCCAGTTCTTAACGGTAACTCCGCAACGGCAATGCAACAAGCCCAGATCCTCTTTGGCAAGGGACGCACAACCGTGTAGCCGGCCGTTTTCAGCATCCGAACCAAGCTCACGAGTTCCAGTCGCCATCTCCGATATCTCCGATTTCTCCGATTTCTCCGATTTCTCCGATTCCAACCCCTGTGTCCTTCAATCGCCTCTGCTCCCCACCTCCTCAACACAATTACTCCTCTCCAATGGCACACAAACCTCCCAATCCACGGAGTAGCACAAGGCTAGGAGGTACAAGTTCGAGTTACATAATCCGCTGGGACTAACTTTGGAGCTACCCAGGGCGTCTTCCGCGATTTCATCAGGATACGGGCAACCCTCCTTATGTCTCAGCCCGCGGATCCTCTCCCCGCCTCCGATTGGCGTGTCTGTGAATAAATTTGGACGAATAAGTTGCAACACCTCAGCCCAGAAACCCTACGTATCCCCCCTCCTCTCCCTACACCCGACACTGGAGAATGCCTCCCAAGCAAATTCGCAAACTCTCCGAAGGTCTTTCTCTTCGAACATGGCGGAGAGACCCCCTAGCCCGGCCCGGAGCAACCCCAGTTCGGTGAGGCGTTCTGGGCAGCGGATAGCAGCAATCGGAGGTCCCTTGGTTATACCGGTAGTGGTCGAGGCTCGTTTGACCAACAGGAATCTTGTCCGACTAGCCCAAGAAGTGGATGGTCCTCGTACGGAAGCTCACCGCCTTGCCTAAGCCCCAGAGCCGGCCTTCAATCCCCACTCTCGCCTACCAGGCTTTCCCCAGGGAAGAGCAACCTTGGTGGGCAGCATTTCACAAGCGTGACCTGGCCAGATGTTCGAGAGCTCTCAAGTATATACAACGGGACTGATAGCGTTGATACAAGTGGTAGTGTTTGTCCCCACTCTCTCACACACTGCTGTCTTCTCCTGTTGCATCAGACAGCAGCCACACGGATGGGGAGACCCACAGCTAGAAGACGGTCATTCTCGTAGCCAGCTGATCTGCGCCTACGTTGCCCGGCCTCTTCGCGTGAACAAAACCTTTCCCGCGTGAGCTCCCCACCGCTCGTTGTCCCCTTACCACCAAACCCAAGTCAATCAACAACAGGTGCAAAACATAAACACCAAACGAACTTCCCCTGTACGTCGATTTCATCCCCACCCCCTTTGACTCATTCATTCCCCTGCCAAACAAGGGAATCAGAAGGCCAGTTATGCCACCACGGTCAACCTCCAGATCGCTGGAAGTGGCAGGATAACCTCGTTCAGCACAGCCCAAGTTAGCCTGACCCAAACCCTGCAGGGTGGGGGTGGGGGGGGGGGGGGCGGGGGGGAAAGACCAGGGCCAGGGCAGTTGCGAGGAGAGTAAGCATCAATGGACTTCACCTTCCCCGCCACCTTCCTCAGAACTGCAACAGGCCATGAGAAAGGATAAAGATAAAAGAAAGAAAGTAATTTATCTATCTAAAAAAAATGTTATGGCTTATACAAGACAACAAGGCTAAGAGACAGTTAAGGAGACTTCTGGTTTTACTAGTCTCGGACAAGACTTGAGGGACAATTCCTTAGCTTGTCAAGAATCATAAATTATGACGACCCCACCCCCTTGTTTCTCCATTACCCCTTTCCCACCAAAAAGTTCAGTTTGGGGTCCGGTTCGGATAAGGGCGGCCGAATTATTTCCTTTTCCACTGTGAAAGAACCATGTCTGTTTAAGGAAAACTGGCTCCGGAGACACACATCAAATCCTTGCCAGTCTGGAACCAAGAACCCTCTTACTCATGTTTCTGGGTTTGGAAGTATCATGACCAACCCAGATCAAATACAACTTTGGGACCAACATATTTAAACACCCTGCTACCCTAAGGTGTAACTGAAGCATTTTCGCTATCAGTAGCCAGTTAGGATATCTATGTAGCCAAGCAAAGCAAACCAAAGCTGGATTCAACACTTACAATACAAAAAAAGATGTGAAAAAGTTGTGTTTAAAGTTAGTTCTAGCTGTTTTCATATACAAGTACAGACGTATACGGTGACGTCATGACGTGGCTACTAGCCCGTGGAAAAGAAAACTGGTCCTGGACATTTTTTTTATATAACATTTTACAGGTAATATCCCATTGAGACCGGAGACTCTTTTCCAAGGGAAGACCCGTTTCCTTCCACGTTACCATTCACACACACATTCATACACCGATACAGCAGGCTAACTAGCGACATTCACACGAGGCAAGGTGGGTGAAGTGTCTTGCCCAAGGACAACAACAAGCATGACACAAGTGCAGGGCGGGGATCGAACCGCCAACCCTTCGATCATTGGCCGACCCACATATCAACATTCACATGAGGCAAGACGGGTGAAGTTGAACCAACTGTAAACCGGCTAAAGAATCGGCAAATACCGGGACTGGAACCTGGTTTGCGTCAGTGGAAAAGGGGCACATGTATAAGAGTGCCTTCTCAAATGGAAAAGCAAATTGGGTGCCTTTAACTTTGGGAACAAGCCAAGGACAATTTGAATGTGGTCAATCAGACATTCCACTCTAACGTGATGATTTTGGGTCCAGACTGTAATGCAGAGGGTAAATTGTTTCTTGATGGCTTCGGAAAAATTTCACGAGAACACAATAATTGAGATCAGATAACACTTCATAAAGAATAGAATGAAATTGCACAAGATATTTTTCATTCTGGGCTAATGACTTTTAAATGATTATGATAGGTTATTGGTCATATTACAAGGATTGATTTGTGTGATTGAGATTGCAATTGTAGAAAGCATTCTCCTCATACTGGTGAACAAGTTATATTTGGTCTTCAACAAAGCTACAGTACATCCATGTTTGTCAATCTCTTTATTTATACAGGTAAATCCCATTGAGACCGAAGACTCTTTTGGGAAGGGAGACCTGTTCCCATTCCACACACACATTCATACACCGATAGCAGGCTAACTATCGAACATTCACACGAGGCAAGGTGGGTGAAGTGTCTTGCCACAAGGACACAACAACCATGACACAGGTGGCAGGGCAGGGAATCGAACCCCAACCCTTCGATCATTGGCCGACCCGCTCTTAACCACCTGAGCCACTGTCGCCCCCAACCTTGCAATTATGTTCAAGGGTCCATGGTCCCTACCAGTGCTGTGTGCAATCACGATAATATAATGTAATATTATTTGGTTATATTTGTTTTTTTTATTTTTTTTTATATATATATTCCGATAAATAAACACCTGGCTTGCTTTATGCCAGTGTATAAGGTTGGTGATAACTGTGGTTTGTAATAATCTTTTTTCTTTTTAACCATTTTATTGTTAATTTTTGAATTTTTTTATTGTAATGTTTATTTATAAAGTTAGTCTTGTTTTTTTTTTCTTTGGCACTTATTATCCTTTAAGCAATGTTGGTATTTTGCACAGTGTCCTGAGCTTGTTGTGTGTGTGTGTGTGTTGAGTTTGGTGTGTGGTGTGTGTTGTGTTGCGAGTGTGTGTGTGTCGTGTATGTTTGTCCCGTGCGTGTTGTGTGTGTTGGTTGTGTGTGTTTCTGAAATGAGTGTCTGGTAGTTTTGCTTTAACTTCAGACAACCCAATATGTGTGTGTGTGTGTGTGTGTGTGTGTGTGTGTGTGTGTGTGTGTGTGTGTGTGTGTGTGTGTGTGTGTGTGTGTGTGTGTGTGTGTGTGTGTGTGTGTGTGTGTGTGTGTGTGTGTGTGTGTGTGTGTGTGTGTGTGTGTGTGTGTGTGTGTGTGTGTGTTGTGTGTGTGTGTGTTCTTTGGTTTTTTTTAAAGTGCAGTGTCGGTCCCCATGTGGATTTATTCAATTTGTTTTGTGAATCTTACGCTCTCTCTTCTGTTGCCAGCGCTCTTCACAAACCATCAAAACATCTTGAGCTTTAACTGGGCCATCTCAAAATATGTAACACAGTGAAAGTCAAAGTATTACTTCATTATCCCAGAGTTGGGACATTTGTGTGGTCAAAAGTGCAGCACATTTAAGACACATACTTAGGCATAGACAAGTGGGACACCCACACACACACACACACACACACACACACACACACACACACACACACACACACAACAACAACAACAACAACATAAACAATTTTTATTTATTTTTTTAAGATATTTTTTTGGCATTTTTTTATGCTTTATTGATAGTGTAGAGACAGAGTTGAAATGGGGCAGAGAGGGGAGTGACATGCAGAGAATGGACCGCGGCTGGAATCGAACCCGTCTGCTGCTGGCCGAGGCCCATGGGGGGGGGGATCGCCCTACCAACTGAGCTAAGGCGCTCCCCACATAAACAACATTCAAGATAGATAGATCAGTCAATCATAGCAGGCTAGAAACACATAGGCCTAAAACCAAAAGCTATCCATGTCAACATTGCTACATGACTTCTGCCATATTAGTTTTTTGCAACACACAAGTGAGGAATCGACGTAACTGGCCCTGCACCTAGTACTTTACGATGCAAATTTTTTTTTGTCCCCTTAGAGGTTGTTTTGGTTACAAAGGCTGAGCACATAAAAGTTGACAGTGACAGTAAAACAGCCAACATCTTATTTACAGTACAGAATGAATACAGCTGACTGTTCACATAGCAAGGAGCAAGGCAAGTTAATTTTATAGCACAATTCAGACACAAGCCATTCAAAGTGCTTTACAGAGGCAAGATTAGAATACATAAAACACATTATAAAACATTTAAAAGTGAATAAAAGAAGCTCCATATGAAAACAAACGGGGATGCGACGGATATAAAAGCAAGAGGCAAGATCAAGGCGCAATGTTATGATGAAATAAGAGAGTAAAAGTATGTCCCAATAGTATGCCTACTGCATCCTAACTAGATTCTTTTTATCGTCGGATTACATAGTATGTAGAATAGAAAAAGAAAGAGTATGCGATTCGGAACGCAAGCCTCAGTCTGTGGTATGTGTTGTTTGTTTCTGCAGGGCGCTGGTTTGGAAACGGAGAGAGAATATAATATAATGTGTTTTTGGGATCTGGTTCAAAAGGGAAATATTAACAAAGTCTTCATCCAGTAACCAATACACTGCCATCGGCGTATGTGTGTGTGTGTTGTGAATGGGTGAATGTGGTAAGAAATGTAAAGCGCTTTGGGGCTGAGGAAAATCGGCTAAAAAAGCGCTATATAAGTCAAGTCCATTTACCATTTACCATTTAACCTTCACAGAGACAGTGAGATGTACAGAAAAATAAAAGTGTGTGCTGCAACATCAAACATAAATTGACTCATGCTTTTTTTTTTAATAACTGTTCTCAAATCTCAAGCGCTCAAAACTACAGCCATCCTTGTCTTTTATTGCTACTTCGAACGGCTTCTGCGTCTCATGTTTTATATTGTTGTTAAAGGCCTACTTCACCGGTTGGAATATGAAGGTGTATTGAACTCGGAGATCCTATGTAAAATGTATAAATGTGCAATTTTTTATTTTAAACGGATCATCCTAGCCAGAGAAAAGGCAGAAAGAGTGTTTTATGGTCTCACTGTCTAACCCTTCCTGTGATGTCACAGAAAGAGAAATGTAGGTTAGACATGAACCATAAACACTGCTTTCTAGGCTAGGATGATCCGATTTAAAAGAAATGCAATTTATACTTCATAGGTTCCGGGTTCAATACACTTTCATATTCCAACCGGTGAAGTAGGCCTTTAAAGGGCACTGTGTAAGTGACATCATCAAGAAGTTCTAGAATGCAACGCTCCCTGGGTACCCAACCCTTTGAATAATAACAGAAGCTACAGTGGCTTCAAGACAAGAACAATTCTAAATTCTAACAATGCACCTGATGATATTCGAAAACATGGATTCCTCCATTCGACTTGCCCGCTCATGGACAAAATTAACATTATATTTGTATTCTCGCTCAGGAGGATATTCAGATTATTGCAGAGGTGATTTTACACCAATGAGGAATATTCTGAATGAGGATATTGATTTTAGCTAATAGATTACTTAAAATGTACACAGTGTCCCCTTTAAGAGCTTTACTTTTAGCCACAAAACTAAAAATGGCTTAAAAATTATCTTTTTCATTTTGTACAGTGTGCACCCTGAGGTAACCATAGCTACCACATTCCACTGTTCTATCACTCATTCACAAACTCACGCTTTGGAGGTTTGACAAAGTCTATAAAACCTGACTGGTTTTATGAGCTACGTTTAGTCGCTAAAATCCATAGATAGATAGATAGATAGATAGATAGAAGATAGACAGACAGACAGACAGACAGAAGAAGAAGACAGAAGACAGACAGAAGACAGACAGACAGACAGGACAGTACAGACAGAAGAGACAGACAGACAGACAGACAGACAGACATGTGCTGCAGTGCGAGTGAACTACAGTATCAGTGAGGTCTTATTGTGTAAGTATTAATATCGTGTGTTGTGTGTGTGTTGTGTGGGTGTGTGGTGTGTGTGTTTTTGTGTGTGTGTGTGTGTGTGTGTGGTGTGTGTGTGTTGTGTGGTGTTGTGTGTGTGTGTGTGTGTGTGTGTGTGTGTGTGTGTGTGTGTGTGTGTGTGACACACTTTCAGTTTTAGTTTAAACTAATCTCTCAGACTTTGACCTCAGAGTTCAGCAATTATTTATTATTCACTCACCGGCGCTTCACTGCACAACCGTCCCGACAAGGCTCTCCTCAAAAGGTAGGAACTTTAAACAACCTTTATTTCTACAGGTAAATCCCATTGAGACCGGAGACTCTTTTTCAAGGGAGACCTGTTTTCCTTTCCCACGTTACCATTCACACACACATTCATACACCGATAGCAGGCTAATTATCAACATTCACACACACATAGCAGCAGGCTAACTATCAACATTCACACGAGGCAAGGTGGGTGAAGTGTCTTGCCCAAGGAAACAACAACCATGACACAAGTGGCAGGGCGGGAATCGAACCTCCAACCCTTTGATCATCGGCCGACCCGCTCTACCAACTGAGCCACAGTCGCCCCAAACAACTTAACTTTGGTTACTTTTAATGGGGAAATGTACTATCTATCTATCTATCTATCTATCTATCTATCTATCTATCTATCTATCTATCTATCTATCTATCTATCTGGTTCATCGTCAATTAACAACATTTGCAGATGTACCTATATTTGTCCTGGGAGAGGGATCCCTTACTCTGTCGACTCTCCCTGAGATTTCTCAATTTTTTAATCCCGGTAAAGGTTTTTTTTACTGGGAGTTTTTTCTCAGCCGAGCTAAGGGTGTAAGGGCAGGGTGTCATACTGTATGGAATGTAAAGACCACTGAGGCAAATGTCTATCTGAGACATTATATAGGCTATATATAAATAAAACTTTTTTTTAAATTTAATTTTATTATATTTCATTTTATTTTATTTTATTTTATTTTATTTTATTTTATTTTATTTTATTTTATTTTATTTTATTTTATTTTATTTTATTTTATTTTATTTTATTTTATTTTATTTTATTTTATTTTAGTTGATATGACCATGGTAAAGGCTGCTTTGTTAAAGTTAAAATGAATACAGATAGTCTTAAAAGGGTTAATGTGGTCTAAAGTGAAAGCAGGCGGTTAGCAGAGAAACACATTTAGACAGGACAGCACTGGGAGACTGCACTCACTTAGGTCCTTTCATAACAACATAGTTTGGTCTGGACTTAATCACTTTTCTGTTCCGATCTGAAGACAAAACTGTTGTAATTATAGAGAGAGAGTGTGTGTGTGTGTGTGTGTGTGTGTGTGTGTGTGTGTGTGTGTGTGTGTGTGTGTGTGTGTGTGTGTGTGTGTGTGTGTGTGTGTGTGTGTGTGTGTGTGTGTGTGTGTGTGTGTGTGTGTGTGTGTGTGTGTGTGTGTGTGTGGTGTGTGTGTGTGTGTTGCATTGCATATTTTCTTTATCAACTTCAGACATGGAACGTATTGAAAGGTTTTTGTTCTCACATCCACAGTAACACACATACACACACACACACACACACACACACACACACACACACACACATACACACACACACACACACACACACACACACACACACACACACACACACACACAGGATACAATAGAGTTGTTTCTTCTTAGAACCTTAGGACAGGACATGGACCATTCAGTGTGTGTGTGTGTGTGTGTGTGTGTGTGTGTGTGTGTGTGTGTGTGTGTGTGTGTGTTGTGTGTGTGTGTGTGTGTGTGTGTGTGTGTGTGTGTGGTGTGTGCGTGTGTGTGTGTGTGTGTGGTGTGTGTGTGTGTGTGTGTGTGTGTTACTGTGAACCTGAGAACAAAACCCTTCACTCACAAGTTGATTAAGAAAATATGCTACACACACACACACACACAAACAAACACACAAACACACACACACACACACACACACACACACAAGGTGGTTAGCAGAAAACACATTTAGACAGACAGCTATCTCTGGGAGACTGCACTCACTTAGTTCCTTTCATAACAACATAGTTTGGTCTGGACTTAATCACTTTTCTGTTCTGATCTGAAGACAAAACTGTTGTCATTATAGTAGAGTATGTGTGTGTGTGTGTGTGTGTGTGTGTGTGTGTGTGTGTGTGTGTGTGTGTGTGTGTGTGTGTGTGTGTGTGTGTGTGTGTGGTGTGTGTGTGTGTGTGTGTGTGTGTGTGTGTGTGTGTGTGTGTGTGTGTGTGTGTGTGTGTGTGTGTTGCACTATGAATTACGTGGATATTGTAAACCAACTGCAGGCTCTGTGAATGTAAACAAACCCTCTTAGTAAAAAATAAAACTTGCATTGAGCCTGCATGAAGAGCAGTTTGGGGTTCCCTGCTCAAGCTGCTGCCCCCGCGACCCGATTTCGGATAAGCGGTTGAAGATGTATATGAGCCTGCATGAGAGTAGGAGGAGTGGGGATGGGAGGTGGCTACAATCCCACATACCATCTCCTGCTAAGACAAGAAACCCTATCTGCTCCTTCATTTGCCTTTACACAGTCCCAGGATAGAGAGACCACGTTTCAAACTCCACAGCATGTGAACTAAGGAGAATTTTTTTTAAATTATTGATGGGATTTATCAAATTTCAACAGTTTTTCGAAATTTTGTCTTGCATGTGACTGCACAAGACTTGAGGAGTCTAAACCAAGATATGCATACGATGTAATGTTCCCCCTATGGAGGATTTTTTGGTGTATTCCTAATCAAAAACAAGCTTTTTAGCACCATTTTATTTACAATTTTCATGGGGAAAAGTTGACTAATTTTTTTTTTCCCTGTTACCCAGCTGCTTCACAACTGAAATCCACACTCAGGAATTTATTGGGGGAACTTCTACAAAACCATTTACAACACCGCTGGGCATGAATTGGCTTCGATCCACATTTTTTTTGCATCGTCGGATAACAACAACAACTTGAAAAAATGAGCTTTGTTTTTCCCACCGAAACTAACTTCTGTGACGTATTATCGGAGCTATAAAACTAATTTTTTTTCAAACTTTTTCATACAAGGCACTTTTTTTTGGACATTTTTGGGAGCATGGGGGAGCTCGAGAGAGACACACACAGAAGAGGATAATAATGTGATGTAGATGAGGGTGTTGGGTGCTGGTTTGACGCCCGTGCCATGCTCAGGGGCAGAATAGCTGACGCGTGTGTGCATCTGTCTTTCGTTTGTGTGATCGCGCTGGCTGTTAACGGAGCTGAAAGAAAAGCCTGCACTAAACAAGCCATCTCAGAAGTCCAGTTCCTCATGGGAAGAGCATCCGGACTGGTAGGAATTTTATGTTTTTTTCCATATTTTTATTTTATTATTTTGTCTTATATTGTTTAAATTGTGGAGTTTTGGTGTTTTATAGTATTTGTCCTACTTCAGCGGTGGAAATATGAAGGTGTATTGAACTCTGAGATCCTATGAAGTATAAATGTGCAAAACATTTTAGAAATCGGTTCATCCTAGCCTGAGAAAAGGCAGAAAGAGTTTTTTATGGTCTCACTGTCTAACACTACATTTTACCATGTGTAAAATGTAGGGGTTAGGATTAACAGGACAGCTTGGCCAAGGGAAGACTGAGGGAAGACTGAGGGAAGAAAAACCTCATTCATTATATTATAATAGTGATTTTATAATGATAGAACGCCGGTTCTGTATATGGGTGAAGTATTCCTTTAAGGAAAACTCAAAAATCTAATGCCTTGAGAAGTTGAGTTGTCCTAAGTTTTTCATTTTTACCATATAGAATTACCTGTTAAAATGTATGCACTGTTGAAGTTAAAGCCCTACTTCACCGGTTTGAATATGAAGGTGCATTGAATTCTGAGATCCTATGTAGTATAAATGTGCGAAAAAAATTGAAATCGGTTCATCCTAGCCTGCTAAAAAAAAAGGAAAAGAAATATAGGGTTAAAAAAAACTTACTTTGTAAATATTACTGTGATGTCTTTTACTGTGACATCACAGTAATATTTACAAAGTACGTTTTTTTAAAACACTCTTTCTGCCTTTTCTCAGGCTAGGATGAACCGATTTTAATTTTTTTTGCACATTTACACTACATAGGATCTCAGAATTCAATGCACCTTCATATTCAAACCGGTGAAGTAGGGCTTTAAGTCCGTAGCACCATTTCAATGTTTGCTGTTATCTCTCTGATTTGCACCTCTGACCAATCAAACGCTTCACTGTCTCAAAGTGCAAAAGTGGGTCAAGCATTGACAGGGAATATATGATCATTATGAGACAGGCAGTCAACAATATACATAATATCGTTAATCTTTACAGCTCTCGAATACATAAACAGACCTCTCCAAATGTTCAGTGTCTCTCGTTTTACTATTTATAGGCATATGTTTGAGTAGAATGAACATTTTGGTTTTATAATATAAACTACTGACAACATTTCTACCAAGTTCCCGCCCATAAATATTGTCATTAAAGAGCATTTTGGGGCGACTGTGTCTCAGGTGGTAGAGCGGGTCGGCCGGTGATCAAAGGGTTGGAGGTTCGATCCCAGCCCTGCCACCTGTGTCAGAGTTGTTGTGTCCTTGGGCAAGACACTTCACCCACCTTGCCTCGTGTGAATGTCGATAGTTAGCCTGAATGTGTATGTGAATGGTAACGTGGGAATGGGAAACAGGTCTCCCTTGCAAAAGAGTCTTCGGTCTCAATGGGATTTACCTGTAGAAATAAAGGTTAAAAAAAAAATAATAATAATTCCATGAAGTAATGTCGAGATGACGATTGAAGAAAAATCCAGACCGGTCTCTTAATTTTTTCTGGGGCTTTATGTTTATTCATTTTTTATTTATAATATTTTCATACGGCTACAAACATTAGGGATGAAGTCTAGGGAAGTTGAGATAAGTATGTGTTTTAGATTAAGACTATTGGGGATGTCCTCGTAAGGCAAGCTGGTTTCTAAAGCATAATAATAATAATAATAATAATAATAATAATAATAATAATAATAATAATAATAATAATAATAATAATAATAATAATAATAATAATAATAATAATAATAATAATAATAATTCAGACTAAAGGCCGTTCAAAGTG
Source organism: Ammodytes dubius (assembly GCA_026122265.1). Taxonomy (NCBI): domain Eukaryota; kingdom Metazoa; phylum Chordata; class Actinopteri; order Uranoscopiformes; family Ammodytidae; genus Ammodytes; species Ammodytes dubius. The sequence continues at coordinate 29,685,073 of CM047519.1, read as the reverse complement.
CTTTACAGGGGCATAAAAATACAGTACAAAATAAGACATAGGAAATATATTGAAACTGCATTTAAGAGATAATAAAAACAAGCAAAAAATTTAAAAAAAAATTATTCAGTTTAGTTTAGTTTATTTGTTTATAGTTTTGTGGACAGTCCCCTTTGAGAAGGAGCAGCTTTAGCCTATTTAGCTAATTTCCAGCTGTAGTCCCCGGCCAGTTGTCAGTAGGCAACCTACAATACATAACAGTAAAAAAAATAAAAAAATACATTACATTTATGATTACAGCAGGCCTGAGCAAGAAGGGGAAAAAGACAAACAAACATATTGCACACAGTTGGAGCAAGAACAAACAGGCAGGCACAGATGATGGCAAAGATATCAAGGCAGTTCATGCAACAACAACACAAACACACAGGAGACGAGGGAAAATAGGCCACAAAGATCACATTGAAAGTACATAGGGCAGAACATGCAGGAATCAATTGAACTTCCATTGAAAATTCTTTAAACTTACATATAGTAAAAACTTTTTAAAAAATGTCAAAAAGATCACAAATAAATACATGAAAAATATTGAAATTCCATTTACGAAATAATAGAACGAAAATCTAAAAGCAAGACAAATGTCGGGGGCGCCCTTAGCTCAGTTGGTAGGGCGTCCCCCCCCCATGGGCCTCGCGGTCGTTCTCTGCATGTCACTCCCCTCTCTGCCCCATTTCAACTCTGTCTCTACACTGTCAATAAAGCATAAAAAAAAATGCCAAAAAAATATAAATATTTAAATTATAATAAAAACAAGCAAAAATGTATTGAATTTGTATTGAAAATTCCTTAAACTTACATATATCAGAATAACTCCATATAGTAAAAATAAAGAATATACAGTACATTCAATATCAAAATAAATATATATAAACAAATTAATATAAACAGATAAAAAATAAATAAATTGGCAAAAAGAAAGTCTCAGAATCGCTCCTCAGTTTGTCACAATCAGGATTAAATACATGACTGTGTGCGTTAGTTTTTATGCACCAAATCTCTGGAACAAACTCCCAGAAAACTTGAGGTCTGCTGCAACTCTCAGCTCCTTTAAATCGAGTCTGTAGACTTTTCTGTTTCCATTTTAACCTGTAGTTTTTATTTAATTTAAATGTTATTCATTCGCTTTTAAATGTTTTATTTCTATTCATTCGCTTTTCTAATGTGTTTTATGTATTTTAATCTTGCCCCCTGTAAAGCACTTTGAATGGCCTTGTGTCTGAATTGTGCTATAGAAATATACTTGCCTTGCCTTACCAATCTCAGCATGCATCTTGGTTGTCAGCATATACAGAAGCCTTATCTACACACTGACATTATATAATGCAACCTACACTCCAGTCAGGATCGTGTCCAAAGGTGTTGGTGTTGTGAAATACCTGAGAAAGAATGTGACACACAAGGACAGTCAGACTTCTATTTGAACTGTCTGTCTGTCTGTCTGTCTGTCTGTCTGTCTGTCTGTCTGTCTGTCTGTCTGTCTGTCTGTGTGTTTGTGTGTGTGTGTGTGTCTGTACTATGGCTGACCCTGCGCTCTGACCCCCTCTGGAGTGTGTCTGTCTGTGTGTTTGTGTGTGTGTGTGTGTCTGTACTATGGCTGACCCTGCGCTCTGACCCCCTCTGGAGTGTGGGAACTTGAGAGGGGAGATGAGAAAAGACTCATTTCAATGTGTAATATAATATGTACACCGCCCTTGTTGGTCTGATTTTTACAGAAGCTCAAAGTCTGTAAAGGTTCAGAACTAGAGATATTACATTTAGGGCTGTCAAGCGATTAAAAAAATTAATCGCATACTTTTATGACACCTTTATACCTGTTTATAAACAGCTGTATAGCCTGCTACAGTTTGTTTCTCTCTCTCTCTCTCTCTCTCTCTCTCTCTCTCTCTCTCTCTCTCTCTCTCTCTCTCTCTCTCTCTCTCTCTCTCTCGCTCGCTCTCCGTCTCTCGTAACTTCTGTCTCCACAACAGACAGCGTTGCACTGCCACAGATGCCTATGCCGATTCATTCACCATCGTCGTACTCATAGGCAAAAAAATTAACTAATTAATTAATTAACTTGTTAATTTGACAGTTCTAGTTACATTACAAACATTACCAGTTTACAGAGCCTAGGCTGTGTATTACTGTAGCTCTGGATCATGAGGAGATATTCACAAACAACAAGTGATTTTGACAACAAGCGTTCTCCAGAATCACTCACTCTCCCTTAAGTTCACCCTGTTATAAAGCGGAGTCTTAATCACTGAACACAAAGTCCAATCAAGGCTAATGAATGATGTCATTAGTTATGTACTTAGATAGATAGATAGATAGACATGCATTTATGTATGTCTATGCGCATCTTCTTGCCATGTTTTAATCTTGTTTATTTGCACAAATAAAACTAAACTAAACTAAACTAAATGGATGGATGGATGGATGGATAGATAGATAAATGGATGGATGGATGGATGGATGGATGATCCTAGTAGCAGCATCTTAAAAATATATATTTATTTGCATACAAAATATGGGTAAAACCAGTTAAACAGTACAGTAAACAGTAGAGTAAAACACAACAGTTATTGCACATATTAAACTCAGACTTTCTCCCTTTCCTCAGAAGTGGTTGGACTGCAGCCTGTACACACCCACCATGGATGACTACAAGGTATGAGAAGTCAGTTTATCTTATCTATAACATTCCTCACACACACACACACACCACACACACTCACACACATACATACACACACACACACACTCACACACACACACACACACACACACACACACACACACACACACTCACAAACATTAGGTAAAAACCTTTACCGTATGTACACACACAGACACTGACAGCTCATCTGTCGAAAAAACACACTTACACCTAACCCTAAAATACACGCACACACACGCACACACGCACACACACACACACACACACACTGACACACACACACACACACACACACACACACACACACATTATGATGGAAATACTTACTCACCCACGTAATCACCGATTAAATACTAATAAAAGCCATACGCACTGCAAATTATTTCATGTTAGTCAGACCTTTGGCATCGGAAAATACTCCCTGTGTTCCAAATCTCATACTCTTTCTTTTCTCTATTCTACATACTACATCCGACCATAAAAATAATCTAGTTAGGATGCAGTATGCTACAATTGGGACATACTGTACTTCAACTTATTTATTTCATCCTAACATGGCTCCTTGATCTTGCCTCTTGCTTTTATATCCGTCGTATCCCCGGTTTTGTTTTCATACGGAGGCTCCGTCGATGTAACAACACTGCGATTGTGGGTCAGAATCACCCAAATAGCATGCTGTTTTCAACACTATAAATCTCGCCCGGATCTAGTAGACATCTGGGTACTTCTAACCATACTAAATCTGGCCACAAGAATTGGGACATCCTAAATCTTTTCTCTACCATACTAAATAGTAGATAGTATGGGGATTGGAATGCAACTGTATAATCTTCTATTTAGTGCTAAGAAAACTAATGATCTGTTTGTTTGTCTTGGTCCTGTGTTCACATTGTGCGTTTGTGTGTTACCGAAATATTCTACACAGTATTATATAATATACCTTAGAGGATCAACTTTGTCAAGCAATTTTTTTTTAAATAATTAGGCATTTAATAGGCGAATAGCCCAGGGGTGAAAGGTATTCCGTAGCCTGTTTGTTCCATGTTTCAGGAAAGTCCCATTACAGATTACAAACCTATTTTTCATTTTTTATTCATGCAAAAGGGGCCCAAACCAAGTACTGAGTACATATGCATGATTATACTTTATAGACGGCCAACATTTCTGTATTTAAAAACCCTTTTTTATTGATTTTATGTTATAATACATTTTTCTGAGATTTTGAATTTGGGGTTTTTATAAGCTGTAAGCCATAATAATCAAAATTATAACAAATAAAGGCTTGAAGTATCTCACTTTGCATGTAGTTAGTCTATATAATATATTATTTTCTCCTTTTAAGTTGAATTACTGAAATAAATGAACTTTTGCACAATATTCAAATTTTTCGAGTTTCACCTGTAAATATTTGCCTTTCCCTTGGACAAACTTAAGGCAAGGCAAGTTTATTTCTATAGCACAATTCAAACACAAGGCCACTCAAAGTGCTTTACAGGGGCAAGATTAGAATACATAAAACACATTAGAAGACATTTAAAAGCGAATGAAAAGAAGTAAAACATTTAAATTAAATAAAAAGTACAGGTTAAAATGGAAACAGAAAAGTCTTCAGACTCGATTTAAAAGAACTGAGAGTTGCAGCAGACCTCAAGTTTTCTGGGAGTTTGTTCCAGATATTTGGTGCATAAAAACTAAAAGCTGCTTATCCTTGTTTAGTCCTAACTCTGGGGACTGTAAGTAGACCTGTCCCAGACGACCTAAGGGCTCTGGACGGTTCATAACGTATCAGCAGATCAGTAATGTATTTTGGCGCTAAACCATTTAATGCTTTATAAACCCAATATCAGTATTTTGAAATCAATTCTTTGAAAACTTACTCACCCGATTATTCACAGATTAAACATTAATAAAAGCCATACACACTGCAAATTCTTTCGTTGTGGTCAGACATTTTTGTGTTGTAAAATATAAACAGGACACGACAAAGTGTGTTTATAATGAGGGGTTGGTCCACAGCTGCAGTTTGTTTAGTCTGGAGCAGAAGTGAGAGTTATGTTCATGTTTGTGGTTAGTCCTATTTATTCTAAATGTTTTATACTGCTATTCATTGAAAGTGTTTTAACCTTCTGTATTGTCTTCTGGTTTGGAAATGCCGCCGAGTCGGCAGTTTGGGGCGGCAGTGGTGAAGTGGTAGGGAGTTTGCCTCTGGTGTGCAGGGTCAGAGGTTCGATCCCCCGTCTCCCCGCCACATGTCGAAGTGTCCCTGGGCAAGACACTGAACCCCAAATTGCTCCCGATGGTTCAGAGAGCGCCTTGCATGGCAGCTACTGCCATCGGTGTTTAAGTGTGTGTATGAAATGTAAAAATATGTAAAGCGCCTTGTGACCCTGGTCTGTGAAGGGCGCTATATAAATAAAGCTTACTTACTTACTTACTTCTGTATTGTCTGCTGGTTTGGAAATGCCACCGAGTCACAGAAAAAAGACAATCAGAAAAACAGTTACAACTGCCAGCAAGTTACTTGGGATCACACTACCGAGCATTGAACACATTTACAGAGACAGACTGGTGAAAAAGGCCAATAACATTGTATGTGACTGAACACACCCCCTGGCATCCCATTTTAAACTACTGCTATCTGGTCGTCGTTTCTGCAAAAATAGTTAAAAACACAAATATTTAAGTACACATGGATCAATCAATCAATCAATCAATCAATCAATCAATCAAACAACTTTATTTATCCCAGAGGGCAATTCAGTTCAGCAGTCCTACACACACTAAGCAACACATAACAGACAATATACAGCGAATAAAAAACAATAAACAGGACAGAGGATATGTCAGAGAGACACAATGGCTGGGCATGAGTAGGCCTGCACAGTTAGAAGAATAAAAAACATCAGATCCAAGTGAATAAATAAATAAGTAAGGTACCTAACAACAACACTGATACCCAAGTGGTACAGCAACAAGAATCATGTCCAGACACTGCTGTCCAGGTTTAACAGCCTGACAGCAGACGGAATAAAAGACTGAGAATAGCGCTTCGTTTTCCTGCTTGGTGCTGCAAAGCGCCGGCCTGAAGGCATTAATCTGAATTCTGGGAAGAGGATAGCATTATGCAAGCTGGTTCCCATTCTAGCACAGTGCCGACCCATTGTGTGATTCCCCCCTAAAACGGAAAGGTTTCTATGGGGCTTTTCCTTCACATATTAAACACAGACCAAAGCCATTTAAGGTTTGGAAACTGTAGACACTTTGTTCAAATTTAGAAAAAAACTG
>CM047519.1:29671590-29674090 GCA_026122265.1 Ammodytes dubius | reverse complement strand
ATACACCTTCTCCAGATCCACCAAACACATGTAGACTGGATGAGCAAACTCCCAAGCTCCCTCTAGGATCCTAGTGAGAGTGAAGAGCTGGTCCGTTGTTCCACGGCCAGGACGGAATCCGCATTGTTCCTTTTTAATCTGAGGTTCGACTATCGGCCGAACCCTTTCCAGCCCCTTGGAGTAGTTATATGTGTCAACAAGAAATTGAAGTGAGTGTTTAATTGACCTCTCTCTCTCTCTCTCTCTCTCCCTCCCCCTCCCTCCCTCCATCTCTCCCTCTCCATCTCTCTCTCTCTCCCCCCTCCCTCTCTCTCCCCCTCCCTCCCTCCATCTCTCTCTCTCCCTCCCTCCCTCCCTCCATCTCTCCCTCCATCTCTCCCCCTCTCCTCTCTCCCCCATGCCTCTCTCCCTCTCTCCCTCTCTCTCTCTCTCTCTCTCCCTCCATCCCTCTCTCTCTCCCTCTCCCATCTCTCCCTCTCTCTCCCTTCCTCCCTCCCTCCCCCTCCCTCCCTCCCTCCCTCCATCCCTCTCTCTCTCTCTTCCACAGACAGATACAGAGTGTTTGCAGTGTGAGCGACTCCAGGAAAGAAATGCAGAAGATTTCCTCTCCGTTCTGTACTCGACTCTCCTGAGGATGAACCTGGAACACTGTTAACTGTCATGGTAACACTTTACAATAAGGGTACATTAGTTAACTGTTAGTTAATGCTTAATTAAATCTTAATAGGCATTTACTAAGCATTACCTAACTGTTAATGAATGCTTAGTAAATGCTTAATAAACATAAACCAAGCATTTACTAACTGTTATGTTTAGTTCATGCTTAACTAACCATTATAACTAAGCATTAACACTCACTTTATGCTTAATAGGCATTAACTACGCATTAACTAACCATTAATAGCATTAACTAACAGTTAATTAATGTACCCTCATTGTAAAGTGTAACCACTGTTATTATTATTAATAATAATAATAATAATATTAATAATAATAATATTAATATTAATAATAATAATAATAATAATAATAATAATAATAATAATAATAATAATAATAATAATAATAATAATAATAATATGATGATAATAATAATAATAATGATAATAATAATAATAATAATAATAATAATAATAATAATAATAATAATAATAATAATAATAATAATAATAATAATAATAATAATAATAATAATAATAATAATAATGATATCCCCCATGCAACAGACTTTCAACAAATACGTCAGAATCTATTTTTCTACTTTATGAACTCTGCTTGTCACAAATAAAACGGCACCATGCACAATGTCTGAAGAGTATTGTCGTGATTTTAATGTTGCTTTTAAAGCTGCAGTGTGTAGAATTTTGGGTTTTATTTCCTTGCAGATTTTGTAGAAAGTCATTATAATATCCATAAGTACATTTAATTTAGTGCATAATAGCTGAAAAAAATGTTTTGAATTATTATTTTTTCCCTTAGAAAGGGTCTCATATATGTCCATATTTCTGCATATTTTGGACCAAGGCCTAAGTGCCGCCATATTTGAAAGTGTCATAGTTGGAATTTCATCAGGTGCATTGTCTGAAATTTGGAATTGTTCTTGTCCTTGAAGGCCACTGTAGCTTCTGTTATTATTCAAAAGGGGTGGGTTACCCAGGGAGTGTTGCATTCTAGAACTTTGTAGAACTTTCTTGATAATGTCATATTACACACTGCACCTTTAATGACGAAACAAATGCCCATAAATGTGGAAAAAAAAGGGCATTGGGTCATTGGAAGGTACAGTGTGAAATTAACTAATATTTTGGCATCATCTAGATGTCAACGCTCCCTTGCTAACCCCTCTCCCTTTGTGGGAGAATTTACAGAAGCTACGGTGGCCTTCAAGGACAAGAAGCTATAGTTACTAAAGATGGCATCATCCACCACTGCCTTGTCTTTCCAAGTCTTTCCATAATATCAAGTGATGAGGTGAAGATGTATTTAGTTATTTATTCTATAGTACTTCTTCTTCTTCTTGGTCTTCCAACAGGTGCATTTCCCCAGGACGCCCACTATATATAAAAACCTGTAAGGCCGTTAAGTTTGTCCGTTCTGTGCTACTGTAGAAACATGGCATGCGAGACACTGCAGCTGGATATAGGGTGAAATTCTTAAAAAATGCAATTTCCTTCCTAGGAAGAAAATGTCTCATAAATCAGACAGTGAACAACATATTAACAAATCCTTCTGTAATAACCTTCAGAATAGTGCTGAGAATGATTATGGAAAGTTTAGTTGATGTAAGTGCTTTAGAAAGTTGAGATTTTTGGGTTGTGTTGAGTGACTTATACAATATAACAAACACATATCAAAGGTGTTTCTGTGTGATCAGAACTGCACAAATGGACAAAGCCTAGACGGACGGACAGACAGACAGAGAAACAGACATACAGACAGACAGACGGACGGACGGACGGACAGACAGACAGACAGACAGACAGACAGACAGACAGACAGA
>CM047519.1:29666590-29669090 GCA_026122265.1 Ammodytes dubius | reverse complement strand
AGCAGAAATACAGTTTATATCGTTGCAACGAATGAGATCAATAAACTTGAATGTTTCTTTTCTTTTAACCTTTATTTCTACAGGTAAATCCCATTGAGACCGAAGACTCTTTTTCAAGGGAGACCTGTTTTCCTTTCCCACGTTACCATTCACACACACATTCATACACCGATAGCAGCAGGCTAACTATCGACATTCACACGAGGCAAGGTGGGTGAAGTGTCTTGCCCAAGGACACAACAACCATGACACAAGTGGCAGGGCGGGGATCGAACCTCCAACCCTTTGATCATCAGCCGACCCGCTCTACCACCTGAGACACAGTCATTAGATAACTGCTGGTACTTTTGGTAACTCTTTCTGGTAAGAGCCAACCCAAACATTACATCTGGAGATTTCTTCATTCATTAGATCACTGCTGGCCAGAGTTACACATCTATGATAAACATTTTGATTGATTCAATTTATTTCAGACATATCAAACATACAAAACAAAATGAAAAGCATAGAAATACAATAAACAAAAATTATGTTTTCACAAAAAGAAAAAAAAAGAAAACAAATTATCTGTGTTGCTGAGATATGCCTGAAAAGGAGCAGGAAGAAGTATACACTTATTTAATCCTACCCCTTTTCCATAGTAAAAAAAAAAAAAAAATTTATTAAATTAAAAAATAAATACATCACAGTCTGATTTGCATATTGGGTTGAGGCCATAGGCAGGTTGGAGCAGAAATACAGTTTTTATCGTTGCAACGAATGAGATCAATTAACTTGAATGTGTCTTGAACACAGAGTAGCATTTACTTTTAGCACCTTGACATGTTTCAGCTGTTTAGCCTCCTGCAGTCCTCCTGGGTGTTATAAGAGCAAGGCTGAGTCATGGCTTCATAAAAATGTTAATGGTGTTTTTTTCTTTCTAGTACTTAATTTTAAGTACTAGAATGTCTTAATTTGCACAGAAAAGAAACTCCCCATTTTTTTTAACCGTTTAACAATGACTGTGTTCAAAACGGCCTACTAACGTCCTCCCTCCTACACACTCAACATGTATACACTACATACTGTCAACGATCGACTGTGTATGCGAGGTTCGTCGGAAGACCTACTTCACCGGTGGAAATATGAAGGTGTATTGAACTCTGAGATCCTATGTAGTATAAATGTGCAAACATTTTAGAGGCGACTGTGGCTCAGTTGGTAGAGCGGGTCGGCTGATGATCAAAGGGTTGGAGGTTAGATCCCCGCCCTGCCACTTGTGTCATATGCTGTGTCTCAATACAGAGGCCACGCACTTGGTAGGACGCGGTCTCGCGGTCTATGAAGGCCGATTTTAAGGCCGATTTTAAGGCCAATGAACCTTGTTAAACGGGACGGTCTCCGCAGGTCTCCGTTTACGAGCATTTCCGGTTTACGTAACAAGCCGTTACCTTGCGTGAGGACTCGCCGCTCCTGTGCTGCCTAGCAACCCTGATTGCTGCCAACGGAGACAGCCCTGTCAATGGAGGAAAAAAGAAAAAGAAGTTGCCTACCAGACGAAAAGAAAAAAAAGTACAAGAAAAAAAGAAAGGAAGATAAAAGTTAAGAAGATGGAGCAACACGTTGCTGTTTTGTTATTTTTTATTTTATTTTATGCAATCTCTGAAAAAAACGCAATGAATCATGGGATATGTTGGGCCACGAAGGATACATCTGATGCAGCCTTCAAAACCGTGAAACGAAGGCTGCATTTCTCGGCTGCATATGAGGAGCCTTGCACGGAGCCTTGCAAATGGGACAGCCTTTGCGCGCCGCTATGACGCAATCGGTCTTCAAATGCAGCCTACCTAGGGTGCAACCCCTGTATTGAGACACAGCCACAGTTGTTGTGTCCTTGGGCAAGACACTTCACCCACCTTGCCTCGTGTGAATGTAGATAGTTAGTCTGCTGCTATGTGTGTGTGAATGGTAACGTGGGAATGGGAACAGGTCTCCCTTGAAAAAGAGTCTTCGGTCTCAATGGGATATACCTGTATAAATAAAGGTTAAAAAAAAAAAAGTGCACACACACAGACACACACACACACACACACAGTACAGACAAGTAGGGGTTGAGGAGATATTCACTGATTTTAACAAGTGTTCTTTGCAGCTGTCGAAGCCCAAACATGTAGTTGAATTTTTGAAGAGACACACATCGTAAACATAATCACTTTCCATCAACACACTTCAACAGTGTGCCAGAGCTTTGAAAGTAACAGCTACATGTGGTTACTTGTAATGTTTGGTTCTGTTAGCAATATTATACGGAACTTTTAAATATTTCTGAAACAGTCTAATTTTTTCCTCTGATGATCATAGATTACATGTAACAGCAAACGAGACCATCACTGCAAAGAAAGAATGCTGTTTTTATATAGTTTTTCTTAATGCCTTTGTCATGGGTATATACGCTCACTCAGGAACAACAGCTGGCGTAGTAAAAACACTACCGCTTTTAGTCCAAAGGGGGCGCTAGAAT
>CM047519.1:29649090-29661590 GCA_026122265.1 Ammodytes dubius | reverse complement strand
TTTTTTGTGGCAATGTTGTATGTATTGTCCCTGTCAAATAAACATTAAAATAAATAAATAAATCGCATCACCAAGATTTCAAACTTAAAAAAAAAAACAGTAAATCCTAACAACCAGAGAATAAATAATTATCATCTTTTACTTGATGAGAATAATCTGAGTTAAGCTTTACATGCAGTCCACCAGTGCCATTTTTTTTTTTTACGTTGAATAAACTTTATGTCCAGGTTATACAGCATGAAACACACACACACACTTCTACGCACACACACACACACACACACACACACACACACACACACACACACACACACACACAATGGTTGCGTTCCGAATCGCATACTTTCTACTATATAGTATGTAGAAAAAAGATTTAGGATGTCCCGATTCTTGTGGCCAGATTTAGGATGGTTAGAAGTACCCGGATGTCCTATTTCATGCGGCCAAGATTGTTAGTGTTGAAAACTGCATCCTATTTGGGCGATTCTGACCCACAATCCGGTGCGCACGTGAAGTGACGTCACATCAACAAAGCCTCCTTTTTGGGGACAACACGCACACAGATATTGTCTTATGTCACTTTTGGGAAGTTCAAAATTAACAATAACTCTTAACCCCAAAAAAATCCACATGTGCCTCATTCGTCAATCAGTTGTTAAAGCTGGGTGTGTGTGATTTCTGATTGGTCAAAATTAACATGAGCTGTACACTTTGACCAATCAGAGCGAGGCTCCGACTCTCTGTTCTTATTGGCTGTTGGGACTGTCCATTCACTTTGGCACCGACTTTGTTGGTGTGTAGAGCGTGTCAGGGAGGGACCATAGGGGAGGGACCAAAGAGAACAAGTGGAGCGGTTGAGGTATTTGGATTTGAATCTCTATCCCAACTGCCATTTTCTCCCCAAATCCTCCACCCCAGCTTTAAGTCAGAGTCCCCCCAATGTCCCTTGTAGCGAGAAAACACACACACACACACACACACACACACGCACACACACACGCACACACGCACACACACACACTTGATAAATGACTTAATTCATCATTTATAATACACAACATTCATTGAAGTATGATTAGCCTAGTGACTCATTGTAGCTTTACACATGGTCTTCAAAGCATCAAGAAATAGTTGTTTTAGAAGCCTTTTGGGACTTGTAAATGAACCATAACTAACTCAGAAAATTCAGCATTTGTAATATAACTTTTGCTTGTGTCTCCAATAGCGCAAGCCGTCCTTATTAAGCCGATGTTTAGATGTCCAAGTCCCCGCATGTCACTTAAGTGCGACACACACACACACACACACACGCAAGCTGTGTCTCAATACAGAGACCACGCACTTGGTAGGACGCGGTCTCGCGGTCTATGAAGGCTATAGCCTATGAAGGCCGGTTTTAAGGCCGGTTTTAAGGCCAACGAGCCTTGTTAAACGAGACGGTCTCCGCAGGTCTCCGTATACGAGCATTTCCGGTTTACGTAACAAGCCGTTACCTTGCGTGACGACTCGCCGCTCCTGTGCTGCCTAGCAACCCTGATTGCTGCCAACGGAGACAGCCCTGTCAACGGATGAAAAAAGAAAAAGAAGTTGCCTACCAGACGAAAATAAAAAAAAGTACAAGAAAAAAAGAAAGGAAGATAAAAGTTAAGAAGATGGAGCAACACGTTGCTGTTTTGTTATTTTTTATTGTATTGTATGCCATCTCTGAAAAAAACGCAATGAATCATGGGATATGTTAGGCTGCGAAGGATACATCTGATGCAGCCTTCAAAACTGCTTCAAAACCGTGAAACGAAGGCTGCATTTCACGACCGCATATGAGGAGTCTTGCGAGGAGCCTTGCAAATGGGACAGCCTTTGCGCGCCGCTATGACGCAATCGGTCTTCAAATGCAGCCTACGAGGCCGGTTCCAAGACCGCAACCCCTGAATCAAGACACAGCCGCAGTTTTGTTTGGGTGTCCTTTCTTCCGTCTTCTGCGCATGCTCAGACGGGGGGGGGCCTCGTGGACACAGCATTGGGTGCATTGATCAAAAAAATCCGTATCGATTGTTCATTCAACTGATCAGCTTGCTGGTACAGGCGGAAGGACACACACACACACACACACACGCACGCACGCACACGCACACACACACACACACACACACAGACACACACACACACGCACAGAGATGGTCTTCACTCTTCAAGGCATGAGCAATGTTTCCTTGTTGCACTGATCAGCTTTCGGGCTTATCCTTGTTGGGACCCATGAACTCCACCCCGTCGACCGGAATCTCCTTATCCGGATCGCCTTCTGCACACACCGCTGATACAGGCGGAAGGTCTCGTCGCACGGGTCGCCACTCCGGTCCCCCTTCAAGAACTTCTCCGCGAACCAGCGATTGAAACACTGGTCGTACTCCCGTTTCAAGTCAGTGCAAGCCTCGCCAACGCTGTTCATATTTAGGCCGCGAGGTATCAGGAAAAAATACCAAAAAATGTAGAAGTTATGGCGTTTTTTATTTGATTTCTGGTGGAATTTTGTCAGCGAAAACCCAGAAGTATTATCAACAACGTGAAGTGAAGCAACCGTGTGACTCTCCTTGAACCGGGGGATGTGATTGGTTGGTTTGAATGTGACGTAGGACGTTGGGAGAGAAACGTCATGACGTGGCAGAGATTGCAGTGTGAAGGAAAGAGGACTCACTCTGATAGATTTATTATACTATCTATGATTGATACATCGCCATTTACAAGTTTGTAATATAGTGCTTTCAAATTTAAATTGTTTCTTCGCCATTATCTCGTTCATTAGTAGTAGTAGGGATTCTTTTATATTCTATCTATGTAGGCAACTGAATGAATTGTGTTGTTCTGTTTATTGTAGAATGGTAATATAATATCCTCTTAGCTTTGGCAGTACTGTTCACATAACATCCATGCCAATAAAGAAAGATGAAGCTATTGAAATGACTACAGAGCGGTTTTTTCAGTTTATTATTCTTATTTATTTATTATCTGGCTGTCGTTTGGTTGTGTGTAGGACATTACATTGAATATGATGCAGCAATATTTTGAAATATCATGAATTATGACCAAAATGTTTGTGTGTTGACATTATTTTTGACAAATTAAAATCCTACTTCTTCAATTTTTTTCCCATTAAAGTGTATATTTTTATATCTATCTATCTATCTATCTATCTATCTATCTATCTATCTATCTATCTATCTATCTATCTATCTATCTATCTATCTATCTATCTATCTATCTATCTATCTATCTATCTATCTATCTATCTATCTATCTATCTATCTTATCATACCAATGAAACTAGTCCATTATTGTGGTTTGCACACATTTGCTCAAATCAGTAGCGGAGTGAGATCTCGCTCCATGTTGACCCAGCTCTTGTCCAAAATCCCGCGAGACTTTTTTCCGCAGCTTCCGAGATCTCGCGTTTCCCGCAGGAAGACGTGAGAGTCTTCTGAGCAACAATCTACTAATAAAAAGCTAAAATTCACATTTATCCACCGAATTAAACCCTCTAAACGGGAGGCGGGAGTTTGAAACGGTAAGTAACACCCGCGCGGACTATTTTATGTCTTTTAATTGCAGTAGATTTGTAGAAATTTTGAATAACAAGCACATTACACACGCTATATGCTAGGCCATGTTGGTATTGCTACGGTGTTTATGCTTCTCTTTCCCCCTTCAAACTTAATTTATTTTAGATTTCAGTGGGAGCAAGAGACGGAAATATGTCGGATAGCGAGGACAGCGATTTCTCCGACGCCCAGAGCGGTGCAAGCAGCGATGGAGAGGCAGAAGAGGCGGAGGAAAATGAGGTATGCTAACCTGGGAGCTAACGTTGCTATGTATGCTAACTGCACTGTGTATATGTATGTATGTATGCTAACTGCTCTGTTTATGCTAGGTCAAGAAGGAGCCATAGCTAGCATCATATTTGTAACATTTTCAACAGTCTTGTGACGTAGTTTAGGACATTGGAAGGAGGTTGAAATGGCCTATAATGTGTAAAATAATACATTAGTTTTACATACATACAAGAGTATTCCTAAACATTCAAAACAAACAGACCTCAATACAAAGGAACAAAAAGTACAGAAAGTCAATTAAAGTGAATGGGAATAATTGTATGAATAAGACAGCAGAATAATGAGTAAATAAGGTTAATTAGTTGTTTTGAACCAAACGTTGCCTTTGTTTATATGTTGTATCTAGGGTTTAAACGTGAACTTACATGTGTGTCATTGGTGTTATAAATTCAAACTTAAACCTGCAGTGTGTAGAATTTTGGGTTTTATTTCCTAGCAGATTTTGTAGAAAATAATTATAATATCCATAAGTACGTTTAATTTAGTGCATAATAGCTGAATTTCTTTTTTTCAATTATAATTTTTTTCCTTAGAAAGTAAGGGTCTCATATATGTCCATATTTCTCCATACTTTGGACCAAGGCCTTGTCACTGCCATTTTGGAAGTGTCATAGTTGTAATGTCATCAGGTGCATTGTTTTAAAATTTAGAATTGTTCTTGTCCTTGAAGGCCACTGTAGCTTCTGTTATTATTCTAAAGGGGTGGGGTTACCCAGGGAGCGTTGCATTCTAGAACTTTGTAGAACTTTCTTGATGATGACATATTACACACTGCACCTTTAACACCACTACACCACGAGCATAGGGGGAGAAGACGACAGCCTTCACGTGGCCTTCCCCGTAAGTAACAAGAGATGGTCCGAAAGAATAATAAATAAATAAATGAATAAAAGACCAACTTGTGAAACGAATGTCGCCAACCAAACAAAGAGCCGGCCGGCCAACGAACAGAGGAGCGTCCCACTCGAAAACCATGGTCTGCCAGTGCTCCAACTAGACCACCCTCGGAAGCCAGCCTGTTTGACGTGGGACCAGAGACAAGGGCATGGCTACAAGACACTGAGTTGGACCTCTGATGTCTCTCTCTCTCCCCCCCTCTCTCGCTGTCTCTCTCCCTCTCTCTGTCTGTCTAACTCTTATATTGCCCCCCCCCCCCCCAGGAGGAGACGCGCAGCCCGGTGGGAAGCGATAAAGTCGCAGAAGAAGAAAGAGGATCTGTCTCTCTCTCTCTCTCTCTCCCCCTCACTGTCTATCTAAACCCTAACCCTAACCCTTATTATACTATCTATGATCTAAACGCTCATATTGTGTTGTTATGACCCCCTGCCCCCCCCCAGGAGGAGACTCGCAGCCCGGTGGGAAGCGATAAAGTCGCAGAAGAAGAAGGAGAGGATCTGATGGAGGAGGAGGACGAGTACGACGAAGAGGAGGAAGAGGATGATGAAGAAAGACCGAGAAAGAAACCGAGACACGGAGGATTCATCCTGGACGAAGCCGGTACGATGCTGTCTGTCTGTCTGTCTGTCTGTCTGTCTGTCTGTCTGTCTGTCTGTCTGTCTGTCTGTCTGTCTGTCTGTCTGTCTGTCTGTGTGTGTGTGTGTGTGTGTGTGTGTGTGTGTGTGTGTGTGTGTGTGTGTGTGTGTGTCTATCTGTCCGTCCGCCCGTCCGTCCGTCCGTCTGTCTGTGTGTGTGTGTGTCGGGGGGTGGATGTGTGTATGTGTGTCTGTCTGTCTGTCTGTGTGTGTGTCTGTCTGTCTGTCTGTCTGTCTGTCTGTCTGTCTGTCTTTCTGTGTGTCTAGCTGTCTGTCTGTCTGTCTGTCTGTCTGTGTGGCTGTCTGTCTAGCTGTCTGTCTGTGTGTGTGTGTGTTTGTGTGTCTGTCTGTCTGTCTGTGTAGCTGTCTGTCTGTCTGTCTGTCTGTCTGTCTGTCTGTCTGTCTGTCTGTCTGTCTGTCTGTCTGTGTGTCTGTATGTCTGTCTGTCTGTCTGTCTAGCTGTCTGTGTGTGTGTCTGTCTGTCTGTCTGTCTGTCTGTGTAGCTGTCTGTCTGTCTGTCTGTCTGTCTGTCTGTCTGTCTGTTGTGTGTGTGTGTGTCTGTCTGTCTGTCTGTCTGTCTGTCTATCTGTCTATCTGTCTGTCTGTGTGTCTGTCTGTCTGTGTGTCTGTCTGTCTGCCTGTCTGTCTGTCTCTGTGTCTGTCTGTCTGTCTGTCTGTCTCTGTGTCTGTCTGTCTGCCTGCTGCCTGTCTGTCTGTCTGTCTGTCTGTCTGTCTGTCTGTCTGTCTGTCTGTGTAGCTGTCTGTGGGTGTGTGGGTGGGTGTGTGTTTGTGTCTGTCTGTTCATCTTGGACAAAGCTGGTATTTTTTTTTTAACAAATATTTATTTTATTTTTGCTGCTTAATAAGCCACTCCTACTGTCACACTTTTCCATTGAGACGTTACTGTTTCTTTAAGGCAGCTTTTAAAAACCCCCTTTTAAACCTCAAGTTATCCAAAGCTAGTTTATGCTTTTTGTTGTTGTCGCTTGTTATACATTTCTGATTGGGCGCGAATGTAAGGGCGCAGATAGTAGAGTGATAAATATAGTGTCGACAGAAGTCACAAAACAAATTGAAGTGGAATGGTTTGAAAAATAATATTCAAATATTCATTTTCTTTCACCCTGCCAGCTTCAACTTTCCGTTTCAGACGTTACTGTGACTTTAAGACATTTTTAATATTTTATTATTTATTTTTATTTCTGTTTGTCTCTAGATGTGGATGATGAATACTATCTATCTGTCTGACTAGCTGTCTGTGTGTCTGTGTCGGGGGGTGTGTGTCTGTCTATCTGTCTGTATGTGTGTGTGTGTGTGTGTGTGTGTCTGTCTGTCTGTCTGTCTGTCTGTCTGTCTGTCTGTCTGTCTGTCTGTCTGTGTGTCAGACATTTTTAATATTTAATTATTTGTTCCTTTCTGTTTGTCTCTAGATGTGGACGATGAATACGAGGATGAGGAGGATCAGTGGGAGGAAGGAGCCGAGGATATTCTGGAGAAAGGTGAGAGAACTAAAAAAACCTACGCACTGCTGCTTTAACCACGTTTTTAATTTCACTTTCAAGGTGTGTTTAATTGACTTTTTCCCACTTTGTTGAAACGGTCATAAAATGTGGATTTTGATGTCATTTTTAAGCTCTACTTAATACAACTTGGTTACGATCAACCACCGCGAAATGCAAATATTTTTTTTATTTTTCCCCGGTCTTAAAATTTTTTTCAGGTGTGTATTTACCTGATAGTATTTTGTAGGTAACGTGTGACTACACTCCCTGGAACACTGTTTGAAGTTAGAAAGCTTCCTGAAAAGTTACTGTTTCACTGTTGTTGTTTACAGCAGCAGGGCCCACAGTTTGGTTTACAAACATATTCTAGTCTTACGTTTGGTTCCAGGTTCCTCAAAATAATTTGATTTATGATGATAGAAGTCATTTGAGAGATGTAATCGCAAATCGTGAAACCGTAATATTTATACTTAAAGACCTACTTCCCCCCCGGTGGAAATATGAAGGTGTATTGAACTCTGAGATTCTGTGTAGTATAAATGTGCAAACATTTTAGAAATCGGTTCATCCTAGCCTGAGAAAAGGCAGGAAGAGTGTTTTATGGTCTCTCTGTCTAACCCTACATTTTCCCATGCGTGACATCACACATGGGAAAATGTAGGGTTAGGATTAACAGGACAGCTGGACCAAGGGAAGACTGAGGGAAGAAAAACCTCATTCATTATACTATAATAGTGATTTTATAATGATAGAATGCCGGTTCCGTATGAATGAAGTATTCCTTTAATGTTATCATACGGTCAGAGTATCATAATGGGCCCATGCCTATATTAAAGGCCTACTTCACCGGTTGGAATATGAAGGTGTATTGAACCCTACATTTCTCTTTCTGTGATGTCACAGAAAGAGAAATGTAGGGTTAGACAGTGAGACCATAAAACACTCTTTCTGCCTTTTCTCAGGCTAGGATGATCCGATTTCAATTTTTTTTTGCACATTTATACTTCATAGGATCTCCGAGTTCAATACACCTTCATATTCCCACCGGTGAAGTAGGGCTTTAACCTGATGTAAAAAATGTAGAATTGTGTTTTTTTTGGAAGTAACGTCTGCTTACACTCTCTCTGTCTCTGTCACGCATGTCGCCAACAGTTAACGGTAATTCTCCCGCTCTGATGTTTATTCATTTATATCATTTATATCTCCATGTGTATTTGAACCGAAAGCCATAATCCGTTTTTCATGTATTTTGATTTAAAAAAAAATCCATGTTTCAGAATGTGTGTTAACGTCACTTCCATCTCAGCCATATAAATGTGAGGTAGCAATGAAGGCAAATCCATACTTGGTTCAATAAATAGTTACTGCTTGTTATACAGTTGTTTTGATGATCGCATTCTGTCTCACTTCTGCATAGAGTCAAAGAGAAGTGCAACTTGCATTTAGGCACCTAAAATACCTTATCATCATAGTATCATGATTAAAAGAAAAAAAATTAAACAGACCTTTATATGAGGTTTAAGGCTTAACAACATAATCCAACCAATTTTGAGTTTAAAGTCCTCAGTTTTACATGCTGTTACATGCATTAAAATCAGCAACACCACAAGGGTTCCTATATTTTTGCACAGCCAGTTTTTCACATTTTATTTAATTTCATAAAACTAAATACTGCTTTTCAAGAAATCTTTGTTTGGAAAACATCCCAGTACTTAGCTGTTCCTGGTAAATTAAAGACATACCACTTTTATCTTTTTTGTGTGAAAGCAGAGTCAATTATAATGCCGGCTGAGAGGGGTTCCCAAACTTTTTCATATGATTGTATTTAAGTGGCTACGATTTTGAATTCTGAATTTAGATCTAGACTTCTTCAGAGAACCATATATGGTCGTTTGCCTGACCTTGCTTCCTATCAGAAGATTTCCATGTTTTTATTTAAAGTGTAACATTCCCATTAACATACTGTCTGTGTTTGAAGTTATTTCTGTGGCACATGGTGAAATTCATATTTTCACCATGAAAATTGAAATAAATTCATATTTATAACTCGACGTCATTGAAAATGAGGGTCACCCCTCAATTGGTCTCTCGAGGATAAATAAAAGTTAAATAAATAAATAAAAATATTATCACTAAAGGAAAAAGTACAGCAGTAACAGAATTTTTATCTAGATTTTAGTTTCTTCTGTACTATCGCCTTAAACATATTGAACATTACACCATTGCCATCTCTGTGCTGTTTCAACACACACACACACACTCACACCATTATAACGTGTGTGTGTTTCTGTTGTTTTTCTCCTGTCTGCTTTGTGCCTCTGATGATGACTGTGTGTTGTGGCTTCAACCATCAACCTCGTCATCCTACATTTTATTCCATTGTTTTATCGTTTTCTTGCTACGCTTCTCTTCATTTTATATTATTTTAATATATTTTTTTGACTTTTTATTAATTTTTAACTATTTTCTTTTCTTTTTCCAATGTTTACTTTTTCTTTAAATTATTTTTTTTTAATTTATTTTACTATTTTATTCACTTTTTTTTTTTTTTACTATTTTCGATTTATTTTTATTTTTTAAATGTATTTAATTTTTTTTTATGGAATTTCTATTAACTTATTTTTTTTTTTTTTTAAATCCACATTTCCTTCCATCTTTGTTTCCTCTTCCCTTTTTAACATTGTATTTCTTTCTCTCTCTCTCTCCCTCTCTCTCTGTCTCTCTCTCTCCCTCTCTCTCTCTGGCTGGTCGGTGCTGAACAGAAGAGGCTGAAGGTAAGTCTCAATCATTATTAATTAATTAATATTCAATTTAAATTAAATTAATTTAATTTAATAATAGATTTCATTTGTATTGAAATCTAAAATCTCTCTCTCTCCTCTCAGTGTCTAACATCGACCATGTGGTTCTGGACGAGGATAATTCTGGGTCCAGACGGCTGCAGAATCTATGGAGGTACAAGTTAATAAATGCATATATTAACGCATATATTATCTTTAAACGCATCTTAGCTGTTGTAGGCATGAGGCTTTACTAGGATATCCATTTAATGTTACATTGAAAACCGACCCCAAAATTCTTAGGAAAGTAATGAAAAAATTATAATTCTGCATCACAATATAAGCCAATCAATAGTTGGAGAAAATGTTTTTTTTTTTTTTTTCTCTCTCACTCTTTAAGTCGACAGGATTGTTCACCGATTTTTCCTTAGCTTGTTTATGTTGTGTATCATTGTGTGTGTGTCTAACCTGTGTGTGTGTGTGTGTTGTTGTTGTGTTCCAGAGATTCCAGGGAAGAAGCGCTGGGTGAATACTACATGAGGAAATACGCCAAGTCATCTGGAGGAGAACAGTGAGTCACTTTGGTTCCTTCGCTACGTGAAAAAGATGTTTCCTTACTATCGGTGAAAACCTATTTTTATAAAAAGACTGTTAAGTCACTTCAGCTCTTCTGTGAAGCTGAATAGTAGCAGGGATTAAGGTTCTCTATCAATTTGTCTAAGGACGTGGGGATAAAATATATGTACTGTGTATATATAAATAAATTAGTATTTTAATTTAAAAAAATTATATACCCACATCTTTTTATTATTTTTATTTCTTTATTATATTAATACTTTTTAATGTATATATAATATCATTTGTTTCATTAAATTTCAGACCTTGTGAATTATATTTTCAACCGTTCTAAAAAAAAGAAATTATAAACGTTTTTTATTTGCATTTCTTCTTCACTTAAAAACTCAAGACTCCCGCTTTTTACCAGAAATATGTTTGTAAAATGTTAGATAATATGAATATATTATATATTAGCATTATATATTATTTAATATAGTATTTCTTTACTTTTAAACTTCTGTTTTGTTTTCATATTTAATGTTGAAGAATTTACAACTAAAAATCTTTTCTTCTTCTGTGGTGTTCAGTCACTCCGGAGGGTCCGAGGAGCTTTCTGATGACATCACACAGCAGCAGCTACTTCCTGGAGTCAAGTACGTGACGGAATACTATCCACCAATCAGCAGCCAGATACACACACACAGCCAGATACATACACACACAAATACTATCCACCAATCAGCAGCCAGATACAAATACTATCCACCAATCAGCAGCCAGATACAAATACTATCCACCAATCAGCAGCCAGATACAAATACTATCCACCAATCAGCAGCCAGATACACACGCACACACACACACACTCACACTCACTCTCTCACACACACACACACACACACACACACACACACACACACACACACACACACACACACACACACACACTCGCACAACACACACACACACACACACACACACCACACACACACACACACACACACACACACGCACACACACACACACACAAATACTATCCACCAATCAGCAGCCAGATACATTATAAGGATGTTTAGACTATGAAGTTAATGTTGAATTGTGTTTTGTTGCCTTCAGGGATCCTAATCTGTGGACGGTGAAATGCAAGGTGTGTATCATGTCTGTTTTCACTCAATTAGACACAAAAAAACACAATAAAAGAGATGTATGCATTATTTAAAATTAATTTTTATTGTGATTTTTTTTTTTATATATATATTTAAATTTTATATAGTCCTTTTTTAAATGTTTATTTATACACAAAATTTATTTCTATTTTTTTTTTATAATGATTATTTTTTATTATATATAAAATAAAATGTATTTACATTTATTTAAATAATTTTTTCATTGTTGTGTTTAGATCGGGGAGGAGAGAGTGACGGCCATCGCGTTGATGAGGAAATTCATCGCCTACCAGTTCACTGACACAGTAAGAAAAACACACAGGCTGCATTCCGAATCTCATACTTTCTACTATATAGTATGGTAGAAAAAAGATTTAGGATGTCCCGATTCTTGTGGCCAGATTTAGGATGGTTAGAAGTACCCGGATGTCCTACTTCATGCGGCCAACATTGTTAGTGTTGAAAACTGCATCCTATTTGGGCGATTCTGACCCACAATCCAGTGCGCACGTGAAGTGACGTAACATCGACGAAGCCTCCATATGAAAACAAACGGGGATGCGACGGATATAAAAGCAAGAGGCAAGATCAAGGCGCAATGTTATGATGAAATAAAAGTATGTCCCAATAGTATGCCTACTGCATCCTAACTAGATTATTTTTATCGTCGGATGTAGTATGTAGAATAGAAAAAAGAAAGAGGAGGAGATTCGGAACGCAACCAAACATTTCTTTTTCTAACTATAAAAAACTTTTATAAATTTAACCCTGTATTTCCCTGTCCCCAACCCCTTATTTTGCTTAAATAAGACATTGTTTCTTAGCAATTTTTGCCTGTTTAAATAAAGGTTGTTGATGATGATGATGATGATTTTTAACCCTGTATTTCCCTGTCCCTAACCCCACAGCCCCTTCAGATCAAGTCAGTGGTGGCCCCGGACCACGTTAAAGGATACATCTACGTGGAGTCGTACAAACAGACCCACGTGAAGTCAGCCATCGAGGGGATAGGCAACCTGAGGATGGGCCTCTGGAACCAGCAGATGGTCCCTATCAAGGAGATGACAGACGTGCTCAA
>CM047519.1:29636590-29644090 GCA_026122265.1 Ammodytes dubius | reverse complement strand
GTGTGTGTGTGTGTGTGTGTGTTTTTAGGTAAAGAGCGTGAACACAACCTTCAGGCCGGCGATAACGTGGAGGTGTGTGAGGGAGAGCTGATCAACTTACAGGGAAAAATCCTGAGTGTGGACGGAAACAAGATCACTATCATGCCCAAACATGAGGACTTAAAGGTACACACATGCACACACACACACACACACACACACACACACTGACACACACACACACACACACACCTACACTCTCACACACACACACACACACACACACACACACACTGTCTGACTCACACTTACACACACACACACACACACACACACACACACACACACACAGACAAAGCATTCAATATACTGTATTATATTTTACCAGGTCTAACTTATTCATAACAAATGTGTGTGTCTGTGTTTCTCTCTCCCTCCCAGGACCCTCTGGAGTTCCCCGCTCAGGAGTTGAGGAAGTATTTCCGTATGGGCGACCACGTCAAGGTGATTTTTTTTGTTTATTTTTGTTTCTGGTTTCTGTAGCACTTTGAGATTACTTTATCAAAAGTGCTTTACAAATAAAATGTGTTGGGGCGGCAGTGGCGAAGTGGGTAGGGAGTTCGCCTCTGGTGTGCAGGTCGGAGGTTCGATCCCCCGTCTCCCCCGCCACATGTCGAAGTGTCCCTGGGCAAGACACTGAACCCCGAATTGCTCCTGATAGTTAGCTTAGTTAACTTAGCACCCTAGTGCTAAGCCTACCCTGCGTGGTAGCTGCTGCTATCGGTGTATGAATGTGTGTGTGACTGGGTGAATGTGTACAAAACAATGTAAAGCGCTTTGGGTCTGTGAACAATGGAGATAAAGCGCTATATAAGTCCATTTACCATTTTATATTTGTTTTTTTATGAAAAGTGCTTTACAAATAAAATGTATTATTATTATCAGGTGATCGCCGGGCGCTACGAAGGAGACACCGGGCTGATCGTCAGAGTGGAGGAGAACTTTGTCATCCTCTTCTCTGACCTCACCATGCACGAGGTAATCTATTCTCTCTGTGTGTGTGTGTGTGTGTGTGTGTGTGTGTGTGTGTCTTCGTGTGTCTTCGTGTGTCTGTCTGTCTGTCTGTGTGTGTAAGTATATGAGTGTGAGTGAGTGAATAATAAGTGTGTATGTATGAGTGTGTTTGGTGTAAATTAGGGCTGGGTATTGTCAAGAATAATCACGATTCGATTCGATAGCGATTCGATATTGATTTAAATGCTTCGATATCGATTCAGTATCAAGTAGAAATACACAAGAAAGAGTAAAAAATAAAAATTTAATTTAAATAATTATCTATTTAATTTTAATCCCTCCCTCCCTCCCTCCCCTCCTCTCTCCCCCTCTCCCTTCCTCTCTCTCTCCCTCCCTCTGTCCCTCTCTCCCCCCTCCCTCCCTCCCTCCCTCCCCTCTCTCCCTCCTCTCTCTCTCTCCCTCACTGTCTCCCTCTCTCTCCCCCCCCCTCCCTCCCTCCCCCCCTCTCTCTCTCCCTCCCTCTCTCTCTGTCTCTCCCTCCCTCTCTCCCCCTCCTCTCCCTCCCTCCCTCCCTCCCCCTCTCCCCTTCCCTCCCTCCCTCCCCTCTCTCCTCCCTCTCTCTCCCCCTCCCTCTCCCTCCCTCCCTCTCTCCCTCTCCCCCCTCTCCCTCTCCCTCTCTCTCCCCCCCTCCCTCCCTCCTCTCTCTCCTCCCTCCCTCTCCTCTCCCCCCCTCCCTCTCTCTCTCCCCCTCCCTCTCCCTCCCTCCCTCCCTCCCTCCCTCCCTCCCTCTCTCCTCCCTCCCCCTCCTCCCTCCCTCCTCCTCCCCCTCCCTCCCTCCCTCCCCCCTCCCTCCCTTCCCCCTCCCTCTCCTCTCCCTCCCTCCCTCCCTCCTCTCCCTCCCTCTCTCCCTCTCTCTCTCTCCCTCCCTCCCTCCCTCTCCCTCTCCCCTCCCTCCTCCCCTCCCTCCCTCTCCCTCCCTCCCTCCCTCCCTCCCTCCCCTCCCTCCCCTCCCCCCCCCCAGTTGACGGTTCTCCCCAGATCTCCGCTGTGCTCTGAAAGCCTCCCTGGTCCGGCCAGTGAAGGGCGCCAGGCCAGTGGTGCCTGAAAGCCTGGTCCAGCTAGACCCCCAGACGGTGGGGGTCATCGTCAGGCTGGAGAGAGAGACCTTCCAGGTACCGTGTGTGTGTGTGTGTGTGTGTGTGACTCTGTGAGAGTAACTTACCCACTTACCCCTGGAACACACATCCTACCACTACCTTGCGTCTGCTTCTGACTTTTGTTCACTAGGGCTGGCCCGAAGTATTCGAATACTCGTTCGGAAAAATTAGTATTCGGAGCTTAAATTAGTATTCGAAGCTTCGTTTTTTTTTTTTTTTTTTTTTTTTTTTTTTTTTTTTTTTTTTTTTGCAAGAAGCTAGTACTGCAATATAATGTCATCAAATAATTTTAATTTCACTGTATGTAAAATGTTATTTTTGCAATCATGTGACAAATAAAACTTTGAACTTCATTCATTCTCTGCCCCTCCCCCCCCCTCCCCAGGTACTGAACATGCACTGTACACACACACACACACTCACTCACTCACTCACTCACTCACTCACTCACTCACTCACTCACTCACTCACTCACTAATTCATTCCTTCATTCTCCATCTCCCCAGGTACTGAACATGCACTGTACACACTCACTCATTCATTCTCTGCCCCCCCCCCCCCTCTGCCCCTCCCCCCCCAGGTACTGAACATGCACGGTAAGGTGATGACGGTCAAGCATCAGGCGGTGAACAGACGGAAGGACAATCGCTTCGCCGTAGCGCTCGACTCAGAGCAGAACAACATCCACGTCAAAGACATCGTTAAAGTCATCGACGGACCGCACTCGGTAAGGAAGCACTCACTCACTCACTCACTCACTCATCATCACTCACTCACTCACTCACTCACTCACTCACTCACTCACTCACTCACTCACTCACTCACTCACTCACTCACTCACTCACTGACAGACTGACTCACCCACTCACTCACTCACTCACCTACCTACATAGACAGACAGACAGACAGGTAGGTAGGTATATGAGTTTGTTTTCATTAATCTTCTATTACAAATAGTTGTGTTTTTACATGTGTAAAAAAAAAAAAAAATCTATACTTGTGAAAAAATCGATTACTCCAACCCATCCCTACACATACACACACACAATTGCGCACACACACACACTCACAGACACATACACACACACACACACACACACACACACACACACACACACACACACACACACACGCACGTACTGAAAGGTAGCGGATCATGTGGAGATATTCACTGATTTTGACAACAAATGTTCCCAGAATTGCTAACTCCATCTATAAATCTTGTTTTTTCAACATTTTAAATCCAAACATATAACTCGAAAAAAGCTGGATTATCTCCCCATTAACCAGACAGTTGACATGTTAAACTAAAATATTTATCTCAACATCAAGTGCCTCCTGCCTCCCCCTCCCTCCTTCCCTCCCTCCCTCTCTCTCTCTCCCTCTCTCTCTCTCTCTCTCTCCCTCTCCTCTCTCTCTCCCTCCCTCTCTCTTCCTCCCTCTCTCCCTCCCTCTCTCTCTCCCCCCTCCCTCCTCCTCTCCCTCCCTCCCTCCCTATCTCTCCCTCCCTCTCTCTCTCTCTCTCCCTCTCTCTCTCTCTCTCCCTCTCCCTCTATCTCTCCCTCCCTCTCTCTTCCTCTCTCTCTCTCTCCCTCTCTCTCTCCCTCTCCCTCCCTCTCTCTCTCCCCCTCCCTCACTCCCTCTCTCTCTCCCCCTCCCTCACTCCCTCTCCCTCTCTCCCTCCCTCTCTCTCTCCCTCCCTATCTCTCCCTCCCTCCCTCTCTCCCTCTTCCTCTCTTCCATCTATAAATCTGAACACAAAATACTAGAAAAAGCTGGATTATCTCCCCATTAACCAGACAGTTGACATGTTAAACTAAAATATTTATCTCAACATCAAGAGCCTTCTGCATTTGATAAACTCACTCTGTCTTGTCTTAACTACACACTGGCTTCATTTCAGACGGCTGTTTACACAGACCAGCATTTCTAAAGATGGAATCCGTTGTCTTTTTTGAAATATTTATAATTAGATGCCAAAATGAAGAGATTTATAGAAAGAGAAACATTCGGGAAAAGGAACATTTCTAAAACACTACACATCTGCAGAATAATCAAAGAAAGCCACGTACGTACGCAAGGACACGGTTATAAAAATTATGTCTTAAAGGTGCAGTGTGTAATATGACATCATCAAGAAAGTTCTACAAAGTTCTAGAATGCAACGCTCCCTGGGTAACCCCAACCCTTTCGAATAATAACAGAAGCTGCTACAGTGGCCTTCAAGGACAAGAACAATTCTAAATGTCAAACTATGCACCTGATGACATTCCAACTATGACACTTTCAAGATGGCGGCACTAGGCCTTGGTCCAAAATATGCAGACATATGGACATATGAGACCCTTTCTAAGGGGAAAAAAATAATTCAAAGCATTTTTTTCAGCTATTATGCACTAAATTAAATGTACTTATGGATATTATAATTACTTTCTACAAAATCTGCTAGGAAATAAAACCCAAAATTCTACCCACTGCAGGTTTAAAGTAAGCTACTGGTCCAAAGTTTTCTAATAGACTCTCTGTCTATATCAAAGCAGTGTTCATTATCTGAATCTGAAAAGTAACTGGTTACTTCAGCTTTTATCTAAAGTTAGGAGTAAAATTAAAATATGTGTTTAATTTGGATACTTTCTTACATTTGTCTTCAAAGCAATTTTGTCAGTGAGCTAACAAATTGTCTGTGTGTGTCTGTATCTGTGTGTGTGTCTGTCTGTCTGTCTCTCCCCTCTCCCTCTCAATATCTCTCTCTCTCCTTGTCCCCCTCTCTCTCTCTCCCCCCTCTCTCTCTCTTCCTCCCTGCCTCTCTCTCTCTCCCCCTCTCTCTCCCCCCTGCCTCTCTCTCTCCCTCTCTCCCTCCCTCTCCCTCTCTCTCTCTCTCTCTTTCCAGGGTCGTGAAGGGGAGATTCGTCACTTGTTCCGTGGTTTTGCGTTTCTACACTGTAAGAAGCTGGTGGAAAATGGAGGCATGTTCGTGTGTAAAACCAGACACTTGGTGCTGGCTGGTGGATCTAAGGTAACTGATTAAGTTTACATACACACTGATAAACCAGTGAGAGAGAGGGAGGGAGGGAGAGAGAAAGAGAGGGAGAGGGAGGGAGAGAGAGAAAGAGGGAGGGAGAGAGAGAGAGATAGAAAAAAAAACAAGTTATGTTTAAAGCTGCAGTGTGTAATATGACATCATCAAGAAAGTTCTAGAATGCAATTATTAATCGATTAGTGTTTTGTTCCGTAAAATGTCAGAAAATGGTGAAAAATGTTGATCCATTTTCCAAAGCCCATGTTGAGGTCCTCAAATGTATTGTTATGTCCAAAACACACAGATATTTCAGTTTACTGTCATAATAGGATTAAAGAAACCAGAAAATATTCACATTTGAGAAGCTGAAATCAGAGAATTTGGACCTTTTTTGTTAAAAAATTACTCGAAACGATTAATCGATTATCAAAATAGTTGGCGATAATTTTACTAATCGATTAATAATCGATTTGTTGATTTAATCGTTGCAGCTCTACAATACACACTGATAAAACCAAGTTAAAGCTACAGTGCGTAACTTCTGTCACCCCATGAGGATTTCTGAGTAATTACAACAACTCTGTCGGTGCATCTACATGAGGTAACGCCTTCAGTGATGGCACATGGATTTTATACCTTCTGCTGTACGTCCAGGTTTTTTTTTTAGCAGTAGAATCAACAACTGAAACGTTTCTTGGGCTCTTCTTGGGGATTTTTCTGAGCTCCTGCACCAGTGTCAGGAGAGAGGGGGGGGGGACACCAGTTTGTAAACGCTGCCATACTGAGAAATACAGAGAGAGTTTTGTGGAGCTGATAATAGGCTTAATCAACTTTGTGTCAACTCGTTTGGCTGATGGCTTGAATGTAACGGACATTCACTTACATGAAAAAGTTACGCACTTTAGCTTTACAGGTCTTAAAAGTGTATTAAATTGTTTTACAACTTGTGGAAACCTGCAGAATGCCGACATGCTTTTTCTACTTGACCAAGACTATTGACGTGTGTGTGTGTGTGTGTGTGTGTGTGTGTGTGTGTGTGTGTGTGTGTGTGTGTGTGTGTGTGTGTGTGTGTGTGTGTGTGTGTGTGTGTGTGTGTTTCAGCCGAGAGACGTGACTAACTTCACTGTTGGAGGTTTTGCTCCGATGAGTCCCCGGATCAGCAGCCCCATGCACCACGGAGGAGGGGGGGGAAGTGAGTGGAGGGGGCTACACACACACAGGCATACACACACTATACTCGCACGCACACACGCACGCATACACACACATTATACTCACACACACACACATTATACTCACAGACACACACACACACATACATTATACTCACACACACACACACATTATACTCACGCACACACACACACACACATTATACTCACGCATACAAACACATTATACTCACGCACACACACACACCTTATACTCACACACACCTACGCACGCATACAAACACACACACCTACGCACGCACACACACACACAAGCATTATACTCCCGCAGCCACACACACACACACCTATCAAGGTCAAGGTCACTTTTATCTATATAGCACCTTATAAGAACCTAAATTCACCAAAGTGCTTTACATAAAATACATAAATTAAAATACAACAGCACACATTAAAAAACACTTACAGCAATGACACAAAACAATTCATTAAAACGTAAAAGCCTGTGAAAAAACGTGAGCATACAAACTCACTCACTCACAAACACACACACACACACACACACACACACACACACACACACACACACACACACACACACACACACACACACACACACACACACACACACACACACACACACACACACACACACACACACACACACACACACACACCACACACACACACACACACACACACACACACACACACACACACACACTCACAAAGCCCTACGATACAATTTCTACTAGTGTTGTAAAGCCAGAGGCCTATTTTTCCCTCTATCCAGCCGTCCGGGCAATTCTAGTGAATCCAATATCTCATGACTGCTTTGCTGGAATTTCTTCAATTTTGGCCCTCACTCACTCACTCACTCACTCACTCACTCACTCACTCACTCACTCACTCACTCACTCACTCACTCACTCACTCACTCACTCACTCAATCACTCAATCACTCAATCACTCACTCACTCACTCACTCTCTCACACTACTGCATTGATCCCTGTTTATTGTGGCAGCGTTTTTAGATTAAGAGAACTATAGACATTTGGCTCAAACTCACACTTTGATTATATGTTTGTTATTCTTGGGCTTTTTCCCGTCTGCTACTTTTCTACATCGTTTGGCGCCAAAAACTCTGTGAATTATTAA
>CM047519.1:29619090-29624090 GCA_026122265.1 Ammodytes dubius | reverse complement strand
GACGGAGAGAAACACACATAGACACATACAGAGAGAGAAACACACATTATAACACACACACACACACATAGACACAGGGAGAGATAGAGAGAGAGAGATACACGCAGACACACGTAGACAGACAGACACACACACAGATACAGAGAGAGAGACACACACACACACACACACAATGAGACACACACAGTATACAGAGAGAGACACATACACAAATAGACACACATACAGAGACACACATAGACACAGTATACAGCGAGAGAGACACACACACATAGATACATACATACAGAGAGACACACACATTCACTTACTCACACACATTGATGGAAAAGATGGATGGACCTGCAAAAGGAAGAGAAACGTGGTGTGCACAGAAAAAACTAAAACAAAACAAAGAAACCACACAGAATACAGGGAGTTGGAAGTACACACACACACACACACACTCTCTCATAACACACACACACACACACACACACACACACACACACACACACACACACACACACACACACACACACACACACAGTCTGACCCAACAAACATTCCTCCCAATAGCTCTGTGCACCAGATTTTTCTTTCATTCATTTTGCAGGTCTCTCTCACTCCCTCTCTCTCTCTCTCTCTCCATCTCTCCCTCCCTCTCTCTCTCTCTCCCCCTCTCTCCATCTCCCTCCCCCCTCTCTCCCTCTCCCTCGCTCTCTCTCCCCCCCTCTCTCTCCATCTCTCTCCCCCCTCTCTCTCTCCCTCTCTCTCCATCTCTCTCTCCCCCCCTCTCTCTCCCTCCCTCTCCCCCATCCCTCTCTCTCTCTCTCCCCCCCTCCCTCTCTCACAATCCCTCTCTCGATTTTATTTTTTCATTTCTTTGTTAGCCTTAGTTAGTGCTCAGATGTTTTTAGGTCTTTCTCGATGTTCTGTCCGTTGTTTTGTTTTGTTTTTTTTAGGTGGAAGAAAGTTTAAAAAGAAACTCAAATGCATCATGTCAATAAACTGTGAACCAGTTCAAGCCTTTTGTCTTTTTTAACTTGGTCCAAATCTCGTACTTTTTTACTATTCTACACACAGGCTCTCTCTGTCTCTCTCTCTCTCTGTCTCTGTCTCTCTCTCTTCTCTCTCTGTCTCTGTCTCTGTCTCTCTCTCTCTCTCTCTCTCTCTCTCTCTCTCTCTCTCTCTCTCTCTCTCTCTCTCTCTCTCTCTCTCGCACACACACACACACTCACTCTGGAACAAGTGGATTAGTAACTAATGTATAGAAGTTTTCTCACCTACAGTTCATTCCTTATTGGAACATTTGACTAATTAGCCTGGGCTCTGTAAACTGGTATGTAAACAAAGGGGGGCCACTACCGGCTATCATTGACAGTTCTCAACATGCCATGTTACAGAGCCTAGGCTGTGTATTAACTCAGGACTTTCTTTTCAGCACACACACACACAGTTATTAAAAAATTCAAAACAAAAACAGGAAATAAAGCTTTCAAATTGATTTAATGGGTGGTTCACATGAAAAAAAGAAGAAGTAATTTCACAAGTCACTGGAATTATTCAAAATACATTTATTTGATGAATTGTTTAAAGGTCCTCCGAGGAACTTTCAGTTTGCGTTAATTCTTGCACCCGAAGCTGAAAACTGTTCAGAGGGAAAAACCACAAAAGCTTGGAAGAGTTCATGCAAGCTGAACTAGAGGGTACCGGACAAATGCAACGATAACCCTCCTAAACAATTGTTTTTAAAGCTGCAGTGTGTAGAATTTTGGGATTTTTTTCATAGCAGATGTTGTAGAAAATAATTATAATATCCATAAGTATGTTTAATTTAGTGCATAATAGCTGATTTTTTTATTTTTTATTATTATTTTTTCCCTTAAAAAGGGTCTCTTATATCTCTGTATATCTCCATACCATGGACCAAAGCATAGGCGCCGTCATTTTGGAAGCGTCATAGTTGGAATGTCATCAGCTCTACAGAAGCACAGAATGGAACACTGTGTCCATCAGAACTACCAGCTGGAATGTTCTTGAAGAATTTTTGTTGCTTCTCTGAACGGGACCCATAGAGACCTACTGTTGTGATCTAGAATTGTACCACTTGATGATGTCATATTACACACTGCACCTTTAAAACTTCCTACATAAAAAAAAAGTCCTCCTTAAATTTGTTTTTCTTCCCTGTGGCCCCAATACTCTTTTGTGCATACTTAGTTGTGTTAGTTGCATGGCCGCTGTGGCTTTTGGTGGTCGATGGGTAGGTAGTAGAAGGGGGCGTCATCGGGACATGGGTGCCCAGCCGAGGGGCTCCGTTTTGGGCTAGGCCGTGGCGCTGTGTCCCCCTCTGTGGCTCCATGCTGGTGGTGCTCACAGCCAAGTGTTAGGTTATGAGACAGAGGGATCTTCACCTGGAACCAAACCTCTCTGTCCTGTAGGAGAAAAAAAGTTTAATTTAAAGTTTTTTGTTAAATTAAAAGTGCTCTGGTGAATTTTCAGTTTGTGTTCATTCTAGCGCCCCCCTTTGGACAAAAGCGGTAGTGTTTTTACCACGCCAGCTGTCGTTCTTGGGTGAGCGTATTACCCATGACAAAGGCATTAAGAAAAACTATATAAAAATAGCATTTTTCTTTTTTGTTGCACTGATGGTCTCGTTTGCGGTTACATGCAATTTATGATAATCAGAGGAGAAATGAGACTGTTTCAGAAATATTTAAAAGTTCCTCGTAGCTACTTCAGCTATTTTTTACTTACTTTAAAGGTGTAGTCAGTGATTCTGGAGAACGTATTTTGTCAAAATCAGTGAATAGCTCATAACGATCCGCTACCTGTCCGTACTGTGTGTGTGTGTGTGTGTGTGTGTGTGTGTTGGAAAAAAATCCAGTGTTGATGCATAGCTTATGTAGGTTCTGTAAACGGACATGTTGCTAGCTACGGTGGGCCCCATTTGTTTACATAGGATTTTTTACAGAACCTAGGCTGTGTATTAACCCTGGATTTCTTTAAGCACACACACACAGTACAGACAGGTAGTGGATCATGAGGAGATATTCACTGATTTTGACAACAAGCGTTCTCCAGAATCACTGAAACTAACTTAGGTAGTTTTCACAAAAGTTACGTTTTGTTGTGTGTACACTTGGTCTGTTGACAAAGACAAACCCGCACATTCCTTTAAGAAGACTTGAGACAGTTTCCGGTCTCATGAATCATTTTCCTTTGTGCTCATCCAGACACAATAAGACTATTCTCAACATGTTTCATATTTAAGTAATGGATGACTTCAAGCCGCAGTCCACAGAATATTTGCAAAACAATACATTAATAGGCACAGTGGTTAGACACACACACTCACTCACACACACAGACACACACACACTCACAGACACACAAACACACACACACACTCACACTCACTCACACACACACACACACTTTGTCGATGTGAGACCAAGTTTCACATTATCAAAAACACATTTCACAGTTGAGTGATTCATATGAAACAATGAGTAGATGTGAGTGTGTGTGTGTGAGTGAGTGAGAAAGTGTGTGTGTGTGAGTGTGTGAGAGAGAAAGTGTGTGTGAGAGAGAGTGTGTGTGAGTGAGAGAGTGTGTGTCTGTGTGTGTGTGAGAGTGTGTGTGTGAGTGATTAGATTGTCTTTGAACATAGAGCCTTTTGTTTGGATACATGTGTTATGGGTTTCAGCTTCTCAAATGGGAATATTAAATCTTCAATGGTTTTTTTCTTGGCGTTCAATAAAAGTTAAGGGGATAGTTTAGGTTTCTGGGAAAATGAGACATTTGAAAAGGTCATGAAAACGTTTTCTAACATTTTATTTCATGTTGAAAAATAGTGTGGAGATAATTTAGTATGAAAGTAGCTGAAAACTATTGTCATGTACTTTATATATGACCTCAAAATGGGCAAAATTATGTTTTCAAATGTTCAACCATCTAACAAAATGCAAATGTATTTAACTTACAATCATATAAAGCAGTGGTTTTCAAACTGTGGGGCGCGCCCCCCCCCTGCACACTCAGTCACTACTATCCATGCTTAAAGGAAGCAGGATTAAAACACTGGATTAAAATGTTAAAATGTATAAAAAAAAATGTGTTTAAAAAACGCACAACATTTTTTAGAATGTTTCAAAAATATGTTTAAATTTGTAAAATAATTAAAAGATCTTTCAAAACACAGGGATTTAGAGAAAAAATTCGGGGGGGGGGCTTCGCTGAAATTTGTTCTCTGATGGGGGGCTCACTCTCTCACACTTTGAAAACCCCTGATATAAAGCAAAGAAAAGGAGAAAACTGAGGAAAAGTGGATGTTCACCATACTTGCACACACAAAAAAAATATTTAAAGGTGGAGTCAGTGATTCTGGAGAACGCTTGTTGTCAAAATCAAGCCTTCTCCAGAATCACTGACTCCACCTTCAATTATTATATTGTTTGACCTATAAAAATATGAATTATATACAGGTGAAACTCGAAAAATTAGAATATCGTGCAAAAGTTCATTTATTTCAGTAATTCAACTTAAAAGGGGAAACTACAATATTATATAGACTCATTACATGCAAAGTGAGATATTTCAAGCCTTTATTTGTTATACTTGTATTTAGTATGGCTTACAGTTTATGAAAACCCCACATTCAAAATCTCAGAAAAATGTAATATTACACAAAAATCAATAAAAAAGGGATTTTAAATACAGAAATGTCAGCCCTATGAAGTATAATCATCCATATGTACTCAGTACTTGGTTTGGGCCCCTTTTGCATGAATTCTTGCCTCAATTCCAATTCATTTTCCATGATATTCTAATAATACGAGTATCACCTGTATAGGCTATTTTTTTTTATAAAAATATGAATTAGACACAGAGTAATGAAGTGATAATAAAAATGAAGTCAAAATACATAGTAATCAAGTCGCTCCGGTGGTGTAGTGGATAGAGCGCGTACCATATCGGCTCCGGCCTTCGTTGCAGTGGTCGCAGGTTCAAATCAG
>CM047519.1:29604090-29606590 GCA_026122265.1 Ammodytes dubius | reverse complement strand
AAACGTTTTTTTTAATTCTAATTTGTTTTATGTTTTCTGTGTTTGTAGAAAGTTCCCGTCCTGCTGAGTCGAGGCTTCAGCACCTCGGCGAGAACGCTGAAGAACAAAGTCCCAGAGGCCCAGAAACTATTCCAGGTGAAGAGTGTGTGTGTGTGTGTGTGTGTGTGTCTGTGTGTGTGAGAGAGAGTGTGAGTGAGTGAGTGAGTGAGTGAGTGAGTGAGTGAAGCCTGATTTATACTTGTGCGGTACCGCGTGCGCAGAGCCTCCGCGGAGCCGCAGAGAGCCTGTGCGGTGGCCTCAGAGCCCCGCAGAGCCGGTCGCGTACTAACTGAAACACGTGACTACGCGCCAGACGCCACAGACGCCGCAGAGGTTTGGTTGGGCATCAAAGCAACACGGAGGGATTTCAACAGCACAGGAGCTCTTCCTCATTATCATCAAACTCAAAATCTTCCAGTTTTCATTTGTTTAGCAACGGATTTCGCCGATAACATCAAAAGTGCAGTGTGCAATCTGCAACACGGGCGAAACTACTACCAACGGTTCATGAGAACGTTCGGTGTCCGCAGAGAACGCAGAGGCGCAAAGCCGCACAAGTATAAATCAGGCTTGAGTGAGTGAGTGAGTGAGTGAGTGAGTGTGTGTGTGTGTGTGTGTGTGTGTGTGTGTGTGTGTGTGTGTGTGTGTGTGTGTGTGTGTGTGTGTGTGTGTGAAGGTCACTTTTATTTATATAGCACCTTATAAGAACCTAAATTCACCAAAGTGCTTTACATAAAATACATAAATTAAAATACAACAGCACACATTAAAAAACACTTACAGCAATGACACAAAACAATTCAATAAAACTTAAAAGCCTGTGAAAAAAGGTGAGTTTTAAGAGTGGACGTGAAGGAGTGAGTGAGTGAGTGAGTGAGTGTGTGTCTGTGTGTGTGTGATTTTTTGTGTTAATTCTAGCGCCCCACTTTGGACAAAAGCGGTAGTGTTTTTACCACGCCAGCTGTTGTTCCTGGGTGAGCGTATACCCATGACAAAGGCATTAAGAAAAACTATATGAAAATAGCATTCTTTGCACTGATGGTCTCGTTTGCTGTTACATGTAATTTATGATCATCAGAGGAAAAATTAGACTGTTTCAGAAATATTTAAAAGTTCCTCGTAGCAACTTTAACAATAACATTAACTTTTATTTTGGTGTAATGTTTATTTTTTTATTCTTCAGGAGGACAACGGACTGCCGGTGCACATTAAAGGAGGAACTTTTGACGTGGTGATGTACAGAATGACCATGACACTGACCATCGTAGGTGGGTGAAAGACAGACAGACAGACAGACAGGCAGACAGACAGACAGACAGACAGACAGACAGACAGACAGACAGACAGACAGACAGACAGGCAGGCAGACAGACAGACAGGCAGGGTGGCACACACACACACACTGTTACGACCCGGCTCGGGAAGCAACATAAAGTAGTCAAAACAAGGTGTAGGAAAATGGTGTTTATTGTAACAAAGGTTTAACAAAAAGGTGAATGGGAGCCATGCTGCTGGCCCTGGCTGGAGAGAGAGAGAGTCAATTAAGCCTCCAAGTTTAAATAGGCTGCAGCAGGTGGCAGTCAACGAGGTGAGGGAGGGGCTTCAGGAGCCCTGAAAAGAGAGAGCAGATCTACACATAACACACACACACCGACGAACAGACACAAAGCAAAAAATTCTACTTTTACTTATTGTGAATTTTTCATTGGACTTATTATTACACAATTACATTTTGTGTGTGTGTCTGTCTGTCTGTCTGTCCGTGTGTGTGTGTGTATTATCCCAACAGGAGCCTCCTACTCTGTGTTCTGGTTGTTCAAAGCCGCCATGCCGAAGAAAGCATAGAAGAAGAAGAAATGGACCTCCGGGGATCGGTCTATCGCATGGGCAACAACCATCGGCTCTGTCTAATATCACTAGTGTCTGTTGCTTTGTAAATGATTTGTTGATTGTGTCAAAAAACCGTCCAACTGTTATCATGTGGAAATGGTGAATATGTTTAAAATAATAATACTGTAAGAAACCATGTCTGAAGAGTTTTTATTTGTGTGATTTTTGGCTGATTATAAATATTGCAGATGACAAAATAAGGCAAGGCAAGGCAAGTTTATTTCTATAGCACAATTCAAACACAAGGCCACTCAAAGTGCTTTACAGGGGCAAGATTAAAATACATAAAACACATTAGAAGACATTTAAAAGCGAATGAAAAGAAGTAAAACATTTAAATAAAATAAAAAGTACAGGTTAAAATGGAAACAGAAAAGTCTTCAGACTCGATTTAAAAGAACTGAGAGTTGCAGCAGACCTCAAGTTTTCTGGGAGTTTGTTCCAGAGATTTGGAGCATAAAAACTAAAAGCTGCTTCTCCTCGTTTAGTCCTAACTCCTGGGACAAGTGAAATGAGCTGACATTTCTTTGTAAAATAACAGTCTCTCTATATCAAATATTCTACAATGGCT
>CM047519.1:29569090-29579090 GCA_026122265.1 Ammodytes dubius | reverse complement strand
ACATATTTATTTTTCTATTATTGGAATTGTGTATGTGTGTATTGATATATGTCCATTTTTATGGTTTTTATTTTATTTTATATTATTGTTTTAATCCCACAAAAGTACCACATTTTACTGACCATTGTGCTGCTGCCTCTTCCTCTGCTCAATAGTCTGGGTCCTGGTCTCCCACACCGATGGGAGCCACCACCCCTGGGCTGGAACTGGCTCCCTGGGTAGCACCAGCCACAGACTATACCACTCAACCATCCTACCATTTCACTTTCACATAACACAACAGCATCAGATCAGTAGGCCTGTGCACCCAAAACACAAGATGTAATTTTAACCCCAACCCTAACCCAAACCTAACCCAGCCTGTGCCACTGATCGGGAAAAAAAAACCCCCCGGTCCTGTGTGAGATCTGCACATTGCAGATCTCCATTCATCTTGTTTGGACTGGGATTCGAACCCCGGTCCCCCAGGTGTGGGACAGCCTCTGGGGCCTGAGCTAACCACCATATGGGCATCCCTGGAAAAACTGAAATACACCTTGTCCACCTTGCCAACCAAGCCCCACCCACAGCAACAGCCAATTAGATTACAGAACACATTTCTCTCCACATTCCCAATCCTAACTGACAACCAATTATCCAATTGATTCAAACTACCATCCAGCTAGGGACTTGATAGGGTAGATGTGACTTGGGGGAGGGATCCACAATCCCTCCACCAACTGCCATATACCAGAGCTGTGCATTCCCTCTGTTACCTCTGATGAAGCAACAACCGTTGCGAAACGTTAGGGACTAGTGCTCGACTGCGCATAACCTTTTTTTTCCTTTTTTACCAAAAACTTATTTTAAACCTTGTTGTTTTTTAATTTGAACTAATAAAGATTGTTTTTAACCGACGGTGAGGGGCTCTGCCAGCCCGGCTCTACCTCCAAGGCCTGAGCTCCAACTTAGAACCAACTAACTACTGGGATTTACAAGGAGAATTTCTCAAGTGTTCCCACAGGACCAACCGGCCGGCAGAAGAGCCACCTACATCATTCCTGCCGGCGGAGGAGCCATCCCACGGAGACCGGACAGGTAAGGGCCCTTCACCTGGTTAATATGTCTAATAATGGGAATAAGGCTGTGCATTCGAGCGCTGCGGAGGGACATGCACAGCTTTTTAACAGGGAAAGCACACCACGGCCACTCATGTCACTGCACATACAAACACCCACACACACACAACATACTACACACAGAACAACACTCACACACACACAACATACACAGCCACTGGGCCATGCACCGGACACTGAAACCAGACACACCAGCAAAGTTTACTTCAAAATAATCCAAGCCATACATCACAAACACATAGCCGACAATGCAATAACTACACAGTCATTCCCACCAGGGATGCTTAGGCAGGTCAACAGACTCACAGACTTCATCAAGCCGTCCACACCTACAGAACATACATACAGTAAAATACAAGACAATACAACACAGTGGATGAGTAGGAACATGATCATATTACAACAGCATTACAACAACACCATCACTACCCTCCGCACCATTACACCCAACCCCCTGGCGCTTCAAATTGCTATTGGTTGGGCCAGGAAGCGCTATGGGGGCAGACTAAAACCCGAAACACTACACACACTTGAACATACACTCCACATCAACACACCACCACCAGCAACTACTTCTGTCACCTCAAGCACTCCTCCAAGGCCCAGACGGAGGACCAACAGCGCAGACCCCCTTCCCCCCATCTTGGAGACGGAAGAGGACGGGGAGTTCCCCCTTCTGCCCCAACCCCTGAACCCACAACAGTTGGACAGGATATACCCAAACCCACTATCCCCATCCACTTGTCCAACCCAAGCTAGCCACCACCAACCACAGTGCACCTTTAAAGTACCAAACCCTCCCCAAGCCTTACACCCTGTATACAACCAAGCTGCCCCAACTCCACTAGTCACCGGAGCCCCCCAGCCCCAGGCCCGAGCCCAGGCGTCCCCCATCCCACATCGCACTACCCTCCAACCTGCCATCTCCTTTCCCAAACAGGCCCCAACAGACCCCAAGGCCTCCACTCCTTTACCCCAGAGGACGGGGGGACGGGGCACTGGGAGAGCAAGGCAACAGCGGCAGGGAAGCCCCACTGGGTTCCCTAACCCCCAGCTCTCCCCGGTACTACCCACTATCCAGTCTAGCAGTTACGCATCCAGGTTAACAAATCTATTTACATCCCCCCTACAGCTCAAAACACCGGTTAAACAGCCACCATCTCCACCCAGGCCCGACGTCACCCCCTCCATAACCCCAACCAGGGCTGTGGAGGTGGAGGCCCAGGTCCACAACTCAGCCAAGGTATCAAAACACAGCAACTCCAACTTAGAATCAATAAGTCTCAACAGTTCCATATCCCATAACATGTCCAATGTCTCTGTAATTAATTCTGACAGCATATCTGCTTATTCACCCCCTTTAGGGCGCACTGCTGCCCGGACCAGCCCGGCGACGTGGCGGAGCTCCCCTTTGTCTCCCATGCTCCCCATAAAAACTGCTAAGGCATTTCAAAATATGATGAGCGGGCCCCTGGAAGTCAAACTAGACCTTAAAACCCTTTCTGAGCCTGGCACTGGGGAGCATGGGACTGCTCTGTCACCTCGCCGGGTCCCTCCGGCGGCTGATGCGTCCACGGACCTGGGCCGGGACCCTACAGGGTCACCACCTCCCCCCACCACTACCACCCCCCCTACTGCGGGAGAGCAGGTTGCCTATGCTCCCCCCTCTTCCCCCTCCCCCCTTCTCTCCCCCCAACTTACTCCTCGTCCTATTCCGTCACCAATTACCACCCCACACCCCACCACCACCTCTCTGCCAACGTTCAAACCCACCACCCACATAGCCAGGCCTCAGAGGAAACTAATAGACTGGTTCATAACACCACGGAAACCGGTCCTGATCCTGGGGGATTCCAATATTAGTCGGATCCCAGCCCACAACAATCCACAGATCCAACTGGACTGCTACCCGGGAGCCAGTTTCTACCATTTACAAAAAATGTGTGAAAAAACCACACCTAACCTTAACACTAAGGTGGTGGTTCTCTCGGTGGGGATAAACAACAAGGACCAGGACCCGAAACAGACCTCCATCAAACAACTTAAGGCACTTGATAAACAGGCAAGGTCTACCTTCCCCAACGCAGACATATACTATCCCATAATCAATTTTTCACCCAACCTCACAACAAAACAAAAATACAATCTCACACTCATTAATAACACCATTGCCACATATCTCCCCTTCCTTGCAGAAATCCCACATGACACCTTCATTACAGTACAGGATAACATTCATTGGACCAAATCAACAGCAACTGACATATTCCAATACTGGTGTAAACAATTAAATTTATAATTTCAACAGAAAGCAACCCGGCACCCCCATCGTACAAACAATTATGTAACAATAAAACTAGCATCCTGTCAATTCCCGTATCCGATAATTCTGTACCCCCACAACTGTCTACCAATAACCCTGTAATTAATACATCTCCCTCTCTTGACCCCCCTGTACAGGAACCTGCGGCTGGTGTGGACCTGGGGTGGAGCTCATCATCTAACATTCTCAATTTATCCCAACTATTTGTTCCCTCTGCCCCCCAAATAGCGCTGCTGGAGAGGGGACTGTCATTCATCCCACGCCCCAAAGCCTACGACTGGAGGAACTTCAGAGGGACATTCACAAATACCATAGACGCATCAAAATACACGACTATTTTCACTCATTACCTAAGTTTCAGTACACCCCATTCACACACCCCTCCAACTGGGAACCCAAAGACTCCCAGTTGGACGCTCAAATAACATCACTCATTAAGTCAGACAGGCGGGCTCTGCGTTCATATCGGCCTCCGGTGGATATCTCAGATAATCTACCGGAGGCCGAGCGCAGAGCCCTTACACAATTGAACAATAATCCCAACATAATCATAAAACCGGCAGATAAAGGATCAAAAATAGTCATCATGGACCGACAGCATTATGTACTGGAAGCAAACAGACAACTCAACAACACCCAACACTACAGGCCAATACCACACAGCATTCAGCTAGAAACACAATCACAACTCAGAACCATCATTAACTCATTATACCATAAGAAACACATCACAGCTAAACAAAGAGATTTTTTATTCGGACCAGATAA
Source organism: Ammodytes dubius (assembly GCA_026122265.1). Taxonomy (NCBI): domain Eukaryota; kingdom Metazoa; phylum Chordata; class Actinopteri; order Uranoscopiformes; family Ammodytidae; genus Ammodytes; species Ammodytes dubius. The sequence goes on along the minus strand of CM047519.1, from coordinate 29,574,881 downwards.
CCCACGCACCAGGCAATTTTATTTACTACCTAAAATACACAAAGAACCACACACCTGGACCATTCCCTCTGAAGTTCCCCCCGGCAGACCTATAGTTTCAGATTGTAACAGCACTTCCTACAACATCTCACAGTTTATTGAACATTACCTTGGCCCCCTCTCTAGCAGACACCCCAGTTATCTCAAGGACACTTACCACTTCCTAGATATCATCAGACCCATGGCTGTCCCCACCCATACACAACTATTTACAATTGACGTAGACAGCCTATATACCAACATCAGCACACCACTGGGACTTGATAAAATAAAATCCATCTTTTCCAAGTACCCAGACAGCACTAGACCGGACACAGAACTCTTACAATTACTCACCATCTGTTTAAATAATAATGACTTTTCATTCAATAACCAACATTTTCTACAGGTCAATGGGACAGCCATGGGTCAGAGATACGCCCCATCCTACGCCAACCTCTACATGAGTGAATGGGAGCGAGAAGCACTGGCCAAGTGTGACTTAAAACCCCTCTTTTATTTCAGATTTTTAGACGACATCATTGGGGCCTGGCCCCATGATGTCGCTCTATTCCCGGATTTCATTAACACACTTAACAGTCACCACCCATCAATAAAACTCAAATACATATTAGATCCACATCAGGTACACTTTTTAGACACCACAGTATTTTTTCAAGCAATAAACCCCACGCAAAACAAACTACTCACCAAGGTTTACTTTAAATCCACCGACACTCACGCCCTTTTACATAAATCCAGCTACCACCCCAAACATACATTTAAAGGAATAATTAAATCACAAATCATCCGTTTTCACCGTATTTCATCCCTGATTTCAGATTTCCATAACACCACCTCCATTCTTTTCAGTAGCCTCAGACACAGAGGATATTCTAAACGTTTTCTCCGCCAAATTAAAAACAGCACCTTGGCCGCTCTCGCTCCCATTCACTCCTTGGAAGCTCCGCCCCAGATGTCCGAGGCGGGGGACGGCCTCCAACCACTGCACCAACTAGATCCTCAAAAACCCTCGCCCTCTACCCTAACCAGGGTCTATATCCCAACCCCCCTTGCCTCCCCTCCCTCCCCTACCCTAACCAGGGTTTGCATCCCGACCCACCCTACCCCCCTTCCTTTACAGCAGTGCTTGGAGGCACTCCCCCCTCTTTTTCCAACAGCCGGACTACGCACCAGCCGCACCAGCCGCAGCTAATCCCATTTATCTCCACATTTTCCCACAGGACCTCCAACCTACACCGCACCCTCAAACACAACTTTTCCCGCACACAAACACACCATCCAGCATTACAATACTGTCAAGTCATTTCAGCCCACAGAAAAAATAATAACCTTAGAAGCATTTTAGTCCGGTCTACCTTTAAAGATAACTCACATTCACCACAAACACAGCACGACAGTATGTACAAAAACCGGAAATTCATACATAACATACACAGCAGAGCATCACACCCCACCCTGGCACATTTTCACTCCACTCCAGCAACATCATCTACATAATCACCTGCACCTCCTGTTCGAAACACTACATTGGGGAAACAAAACATACATTACTGACCAGATTAAAACAACACACATACAACATTGGGGAAGGTAGACTTACAACACCCTTAGTCAGACATTTCCAAATACATCCACCGACAAACCTCATCATCTCTGGTCTAGAATCCAATAATAGTGGACTATTGGGCAGAGAAAGAGAGCAGAAAAAATATGGATTGACCAACTCGGCACAATGGTACCCCTTGGTTTTAATGACAAATGATGTGTTAATAACACTTTATGGTACAGCACTAATTATAGGATGATTTTAGCTAATGTTTTAGGGCCTTTTATTTATGTATTTAAGTAATTATCTGGATATTTTACACATACACATATATATGTCTATGGGCCAAAAGGTTGTTTTTTGTTCCCCCCTTTTTTTCCCCCCCTTTTGTTGCACTGTCGGGCTTGGGGCTTGAACCCGGGTCTCCCAGGGGAAAGAGCGGGGCTTTCCCATCTGTGCTATCTAACCATGTACCCTTTACCCTAACCCTAACCATCCCTGCCCTCACACCTGAACCTAAGTTTAGCACCGGGAAAAACATCCCCATCTACCACATAACCCACCTTCCCATATTTCCCCTCCCCCCCACCCATCCCCGCCACTCACCATAGATTTTAATACTAGCACCATGATTATGGAATTTTATAATAGGTACACATATTTATTTTTCTATTATTGGAATTGTGTATGTGTGTATTGATATATGTCCATTTTTATGGTTTTTATTTTATTTTATATTATTGTTTTAATCCCACAAAAGTACCACATTTTACTGACCATTGTGCTGCTGCCTCTTCCTCTGCTCAATAGTCTGGGTCCTGGTCTCCCACACCGATGGGAGCCACCACCCCTGGGCTGGAACTGGCTCCCTGGGTAGCACCAGCCACAGACTATACCACTCAACCATCCTACCATTTCACTTTCACATAACACAACAGCATCAGATCAGTAGGCCTGTGCACCCAAAACACAAGATGTAATTTTAACCCCAACCCTAACCCAAACCTAACCCAGCCTGTGCCACTGATCGGGAAAAAAAAACCCCCCGGTCCTGTGTGAGATCTGCACATTGCAGATCTCCATTCATCTTGTTTGGACTGGGATTCGAACCCCGGTCCCCCAGGTGTGGGACAGCCTCTGGGGGCCTGAGCTAACCACCATATGGGCATCCCTGGAAAAACTGAAATACACCTTGTCCACCTTGCCAACCAAGCCCCACCCACAGCAACAGCCAATTAGATTACAGAACACATTTCTCTCCACATTCCCAATCCTAACTGACAACCAATTATCCAATTGATTCAAACTACCATCCAGCTAGGGACTTGATAGGGTAGATGTGACTTGGGGGAGGGATCCACAATCCCTCCACCAACTGCCATATACCAGAGCTGTGCATTCCCTCTGTTACCTCTGATGAAGCAACAACCGTTGCGAAACGTTAGGGACTAGTGCTCGACTGGGCATAACCTTTTTTTTCCTTTTTTACCAAAAACTTATTTTAAACCTTGTTGTTTTTTAATTTGAACTAATAAAGATTGTTTTTAACCGACGGTGAGGGGCTCTGCCAGCCCGGCTCTACCTCCAAGGCCTGAGCTCCAACTTAGAACCAACAAACTACTGGGATTTACAAGGAGAATTTCTCAAGTGTTCCCACAGGACCAACCGGCCGGCAGAAGAGCCACCTACATCATTCCTGCCGGCGGAGGAGCCATCCCACGGAGACCGGACAGGTAAGGGCCCTTCACCTGGTTAATATGTCTAATAATGGGAATAAGGCTGTGCATTCGAGCGCTGCGGAGGGACATGCACAGCTTTTTAACAGGGAAAGCACACCACGGCCACTCATGTCACTGCACATACAAACACCCACACACACACAACATACTACACACAGAACAACACTCACACACACACAACATACACAGCCACTGGGCCATGCACCGGACACTGAAACCAGACACACCAGCAAAGTTTACTTCAAAATAATCCAAGCCATACATCACAAACACATAGCCGACAATGCAATAACTACACAGTCATTCCCACCAGGGATGCTTAGGCAGGTCAACAGACTCACAGACTTCATCAAGCCGTCCACACCTACAGAACATACATACAGTAAAATACAAGACAATACAACACAGTGGATGAGTAGGAACATGATCATATTACAACAGCATTACAACAACACCATCACTACCCTCCGCACCATTACACCCAACCCCCTGGCGCTTCAAATTGCTATTGGTTGGGCCAGGAAGCGCTATGGGGGCAGACTAAAACCCGAAACACTACACACACTTGAACATACACTCCACATCAACACACCACCACCAGCAACTACTTCTGTCACCTCAAGCACTCCTCCAAGGCCCAGACGGAGGACCAACAGCGCAGACCCCCTTCCCCCCATCTTGGAGACGGAAAGAGGACGGGGAGTTCCCCCTTCTGCCCCAACCCCTGAACCCACAACAGTTGGACAGGATATACCCAAACCCACTATCCCCATCCACTTGTCCAACCCAAGCTAGCCACCACCAACCACAGTGCACCTTTAAAGTACCAAACCCTCCCCAAGCCTTACACCCTGTATACAACCAAGCTGCCCCAACTCCACTAGTCACCGGAGCCCCCCAGCCCCAGGCCCGAGCCCAGGCGTCCCCCATCCCACATCGCACTACCCTCCAACCTGCCATCTCCTTTCCCAAACAGGCCCCAACAGACCCCAAGGCCTCCACTCCTTTACCCCAGAGGACGGGGGGACGGGGCACTGGGAGAGCAAGGCAACAGCGGCAGGGAAGCCCCACTGGGTTCCCTAACCCCCAGCTCTCCCCGGTACTACCCACTATCCAGTCTAGCAGTTACGCATCCAGGTTAACAAATCTATTTACATCCCCCCTACAGCTCAAAACACCGGTTAAACAGCCACCATCTCCACCCAGGCCCGACGTCACCCCCTCCATAACCCCAACCAGGGCTGTGGAGGTGGAGGCCCAGGTCCACAACTCAGCCAAGGTATCAAAACACAGCAACTCCAACTTAGAATCAATAAGTCTCAACAGTTCCATATCCCATAACATGTCCAATGTCTCTGTAATTAATTCTGACAGCATATCTGCTTATTCACCCCCTTTAGGGCGCACTGCTGCCCGGACCAGCCCGGCGACGTGGCGGAGCTCCCCTTTGTCTCCCATGCTCCCCATAAAAACTGCTAAGGCATTTCAAAATATGATGAGCGGGCCCCTGGAAGTCAAACTAGACCTTAAAACCCTTTCTGAGCCTGGCACTGGGGAGCATGGGACTGCTCTGTCACCTCGCCGGGTCCCTCCGGCGGCTGATGCGTCCACGGACCTGGGCCGGGACCCTACAGGGTCACCACCTCCCCCCACCACTACCACCCCCCCTACTGCGGGAGAGCAGGTTGCCTATGCTCCCCCCTCTTCCCCCTCCCCCCTTCTCTCCCCCCAACTTACTCCTCGTCCTATTCCGTCACCAATTACCACCCCACACCCCACCACCACCTCTCTGCCAACGTTCAAACCCACCACCCACATAGCCAGGCCTCAGAGGAAACTAATAGACTGGTTCATAACACCACGGAAACCGGTCCTGATCCTGGGGGATTCCAATATTAGTCGGATCCCAGCCCACAACAATCCACAGATCCAACTGGACTGCTACCCGGGAGCCAGTTTCTACCATTTACAAAAAATGTGTGAAAAAACCACACCTAACCTTAACACTAAGGTGGTGGTTCTCTCGGTGGGGATAAACAACAAGGACCAGGACCCGAAACAGACCTCCATCAAACAACTTAAGGCACTTGATAAACAGGCAAGGTCTACCTTCCCCAACGCAGACATATACTATCCCATAATCAATTTTTCACCCAACCTCACAACAAAACAAAAATACAATCTCACACTCATTAATAACACCATTGCCACATATCTCCCCTTCCTTGCAGAAATCCCACATGACACCTTCATTACAGTACAGGATAACATTCATTGGACCAAATCAACAGCAACTGACATATTCCAATACTGGTGTAAACAATTAAATTTATAATTTCAACAGAAAGCAACCCGGCACCCCCCATCGTACAAACAATTATGTAACAATAAAACTAGCATCCTGTCAATTCCCGTATCCAATAATTATGTACCCCCACAACTGTCTACCAATAACCCTGTAATT
>CM047519.1:29544090-29546590 GCA_026122265.1 Ammodytes dubius | reverse complement strand
GTGTGTGTGTGTGTGTGTGGAATTAACTTGATATTGGGACTGGAAAAATAGAATAGTTCATATGAAAGATTTTTTTTTTAAAACTAGAAAAAAAAATTCTGGTTCCAGTGTATTTTGAATAGGTTTTTCAGGCGCTCGTAAAAACAGACACCTGCTTTCACAATAAAACCCATTTCTTAGTCCAGGGATTGGAGTCCTTTAGAGGAGGCACTTGAGAGTTTGTTTGTTAAGGACTGTATGTGATTGTAAGGCTGATTTTTCTTCTTTAAAACAGGCCACAATGGGATTCTTTTTCAACTTCAAAATAAAAGAATAATTTAAAAAAAATTGTTCGAAATTCTCAAAAAAATTTCTTGTTTCCATTTTTTTTCGAAATTCAGAATTTTAATTTTAATTTTAATTTTAATTTTAATTTTAATTTTAATTTTATTTTAATTTTAATTTAATTTTAATTTTAATTTTAATTTTAATTTTAATTTTAATGATTGTATGTGATTGTAAGGCTTGGTTTTCTTCTTTTAAAACAAACCACAATGTGATTATTTTTTAATCCAAATAAAAAAATAATTTAAAAAAATTTATAGAAACTCTCAAAAATCTCCAGTTTCCATGTTTTTTTTCATTTTCAACTCCGTTAAAAGTTCCTCTGATGATTTGATTGACTTCACATTGGGGGGGGGTGGGGACAGTTGCCATGGTGATGATTAGGAAAGCATAGCAACAAGAGGCACTGTTTTGTTGTTTTGTTGTCTTTTCTCTTCCCCCGATTCTTGGGACAGATTTCCAAAAATTCGTTTCACTCACGTCCTCTTGATCAAAAAACAAAAAAAAAGTTTCAGGTATATATAGACAGACAGAAATATTTATATTAAGCTTTAAAAGTATTTTAAAAAATAAAGATAAATAGTGCAAAATGGCGCCGAACATTCAGTCTCTCTTTTCTTCCCCACTTTTCCTTTCTTTGTCCAAGAAGTTCCGAAGAAAAAAAGTTCAGTATCGAAAAAACCAGAAAAGTATTTTCCAAAAAAACACAAGTCCTTTTTCTTGTCTCTCTGTTTTCGTTTTTCAGTTGAGCAGCAATAATAATAAATAATAAATTAAAGAATTGTGTGTCGATATGATAGATCCTCCCGTGTGATTATGAACTGTCCCGGGAAAGAAGTAGCTCCAGCCTTTTTTCATCCAGCGTTTTTTTTTAAAAGTTCCTTTAGGCTGGTGTGTGTCCGAGAAACTTGAGGCTATACCTTGGAAGAAATAGAGAGAGATATTATGTTAGTCATCTGCATATGGGCAAATATTTTCATGTCAAATTTATAGTCGGGGTGGGGGGCGCCTTTAGCTCAGTTGGTAGGGCGCCCCCCCCCCTCCATGGGCCTCGGCCAGCAGCGGACCCGGGTTCGATTCCAGCCCGCGGTCGTTCTCTGCATGTCACTCCCCCTCTCTGCCCCATTTCAACTCTGTCTCTATGTCTCTATACTCACAGTCACGTTTTGGAGTCTTGAGTGTTTTAAAACTGCTTTTTTAATAAGAATAAACTGTGTAGTACCATTTAATATGCTAAGAATATGAGTTTTCATGTAGTTGAATTTGATAACTAGAAATTAATCAGTTGAATTTGGAAAGATTTATCAACTTTTTGTATCAAAAACTAGAAATTTCGTCTGTCAATAATTAATGTGTGTGTGTGTGTTGAGTGAGTGAGTGAGTGTGTGTGTTTGTGAGTCCGTGCGTGCGTGCGTGCGTGCATGCGTGTGTGAGTGTCTGTCTGTTGTCTGTCTGTCTGTCTGTCTGTCTGTCTGTCTGTCTGTCTGTCTGTCTGTTGTGTGTCTGTCTGTCTGTGTGTCTGTCTGTCTGTCTGTCTGTCTGTCTGTCTGTCTGTCTGTCCAGTATATTGTAACCTATTGTGTCCTTACCTCAGTAGCAAACACACACTGATCCATTTGCTCTGGTATGATGAAGACAGGATGATACAGGCTTTCCTTCCCAAAGCCCAGGGGAGGAGCTATGATGTCATTCTTTTTACTATTGGGGAGAAAATAAATAAAAATAAATTGTTAGTACAAATAATTTTAAAAACGTTTACACAAAAGAAATACTAAAAGTGAAGGAAATTATTGCATTAATTTAAGGTCTGAGGTGTGTGTGTGTGTGTGTGTGAGTGAGTGAGTGAGTGAGTGAGTGAGTGAGTGAGTGAGTGAGTGAGTGAGTGAGTGAGTGAGTGAGTGAGTGAGTGAGTGAGTGAGTGAGTGAGTGAGTGATGAGTGAGTGAGTGAGTGAGTGAGTGAGTGAGTGAGTGTGTGAGTGAGTGAGTGAGTGAGTGAGTGAGTGAGTGGGTGTGTGAGTGAGTGGTGAGTGAGTGTGTGTGTGTGTGTGTGTGTGTTGTTCTCTGATGTAATTTTTCTCTTATTGTAAAAGAAATTTACACTTGGCTATAAAGACTATTTAACTGAATATGGACGAAAATAAATAAATAAATAGATAGATAGATAGATAGATAGAT
>CM047519.1:29531590-29539090 GCA_026122265.1 Ammodytes dubius | reverse complement strand
CAACCCCCCAAAAAATGTGACGACCAACCCCAACTTGAATGTACTTGCTAGCATCAAGGCCAACAACCATCTGAACACCATCACAATCTAAACTATAGCTTACCCTTCACACTTGTTATGGGTAACAAGTGTTTTGTTATAAACCCATTGTGTAAAAGCCTAGAAGAAAAATACAGAGGAGCTAAATATTTTCAATTTGACATGAAAAACACAAACAGTCGTCTCACCTCAAATTCAGCAGTCTAACTCCAAGGAAGACTATGTAGGTGACCTCTGATCCCAATTCTGGATATTTACATACCAAAATTTCACAGACAGCGCCTTCCGGTTCCGAGATATAACGATTGTGACAACCAACCCGTGTGACAAATTACCCCGTTCTCCCCTACTACTTATGGATATTATAATTATTTTCTACAAAATCTGCTAGGAAATAAAACCCAAAATTCTACACACTGCAGGTTTAACTCAATGGTAGCAAAAAAGTTCCTAACAATTTTCGGACCCATTTCAAGCCCTTTTTGTTTGCAGTTTCCTTTCACAATAATCCTGTGTAAATCTACTTCTAAGGGCAAGTTGAGATTTTCTGTAGAAAGCTAATGCATCACAGTTAACATTATTATAATTTTTTAAGATATATTTTTTTGGGCATTTTTATGCTTTATTGATAGTGTAGAGACAGAGTTGAAATGGGGCAGAGAGGGGAGTGACATGCAGAGAACGACCGCGGGTTGGAATCGACCGGGTCCGCTGCTGGCCGAGGCCCATGGGGGGGGGGGACGCCCTACCAACTGAGCTAAGGGCGCCCCCGCAGTTAACATAAATTCTTGCTTTTGTTTATTTGTGAGATGGCTACATAAGGAGTTGGCCAAGTAAGCAATCCTATAAAAAAACTGACTTGTATGCTTTGGAAAATGCTAGGCAGTGATGTAACCTATGTACTATGTTCCTAGTGCATTCAAAAAAATGTACTTAAGGGGCGCCCTTAGCCAGTTGGTAGGGCGTCCCCCCCCCCATGGGCCTCGGCCAGCAGCGGACCCGGGTTCGATTCCAGCCCGCGGTCGTTCTCTGCATGTCACTCCCCCTCTCTGCCCCATTTCAACCTCTGTCTCTACACTGTCAATAAAGCATAAAAATGCCAAAAAATATCTTAAAAAAATAATAATAATGAAACCGTGTATGCACTTTCTAGCAGCACTACTGTCATTACTACAATACCAAGGGACTCTTGTCAAAAAAATCTTGGCTATATTGTTGTTTTTTACACTGTAAAAACACACACACACACCAACACAACACACACACAACACACACACAACACACACACACACACACACACACACCACACACACACACACACACACACACACACACTCTAAAGCAGGTGGTTCCAGTCATACTGCATATCTAATGGACCTTCTTCAACTGATAGTCAAATTTGTATTGTTGCTTTTACACCTGTGTAATGTCCTTATATTGCTTGTGGGGGCTGAACTGAAATTAACTATATAGAGAGAAAGCTGTGTGTTGTGTGTGTGTGTGTGTGTGTGTGTGTGTGTGTGTGTGTGTGTGTGTGTGTGTGTGTGTGTGTGTGTGTGTGTGTGTGTGGTGTGTGTGAGTGTGTGTGTGTGTGTGTGTGTGTGTGTGTGTGTGTGTGTGTGTGTGTGTGTGTGTGTGTTGTGTGTGTGTGTGTGTGTGTGTGTGTAATAAATGAGATCAAGGTGCATGAATGAACAGTGGCTAAACATACAGTGTGCGTGCCATGGCTTTTGAATTAACTTGTAAAAAACGTTGTTGTGGTTGTGAGGATATTTAGACACACATTTCAAGGTATAAATGAGCCGCGAAATCACTCACTCACACACTCACACACACACACACACCACACACCACACACACACACACACTATGTAAGCCACAAAATCACTCAACCACTCAACACTGACGCCACTGTGCCACGGTTGGATTTCTGCCCGATATTGACAGCTAGAATCCAGCCAGGTAGAGAGAGACAGAGAGGCTGGTGTGTGTGTGTGTCTCTGTGTGTGTGTGTGTGTGTGTGTGTGTGTGTGTGTGTGTGTGTGTGTGTGTGTGTGTGTGTGTGTGTGTGTGTGTGTGTGTGTGTGTGTGTGTGTTGTGTGTGTGGTGTGTGGTGTGTGTGTGTCTCATGGTTACTGCTAGCTAAAAAAAACAAGTTTTGTTTACGACGGCAACAATGAGAGAAATGTGTTTTGTGCTGTCAGACAGGAGGAGATAAGACATGTTGAGAAGAGAAGGCTCCTGCGTGACTATCGCAAAGTTTATCTGCCCTTTCACACACACACCACACACACACACACCACACACACACACACACACACACACACACACACACGCGCACACTCACACACACACACACACACACACTCACACACACACACAGGCTTTAAGGCACCTTTCTTATCTACAAGACTTCCCTACGAATGAATGCTTTTGCTTACCGTAATCATTTTCTATTTTTGTAAAAAAAAAAATTGTGGATGTGCAGAAATGCTTGCACACTGTTTTTTCCCACTAACTCGAAAGGTCATTGAACCCAGTTAGAAGAATCTTAGTTATCGTGGATCAGTTCCAACAAAGTAAATGGTAAATGGACTCCACTTATAAAGCTCTTTTCCCTGGTTTTTCACAGACTCAAAGCGCTTTACATTGTTTTGTACACATTCACCCAATCACACTCACATTCATACACCGATAGCAGCAGCAGCTACCACGCAGGGTGCAAGCTAACTATCGGGAGCAATTTGGGGTTCAATGTCTTGCCCAAGGACACTTCGCCATGTGGCGGGGAGACGGGGGATCGAACCTCCGACCCTGCACACCAGAGGCGACCTCCCTGCCCACTTCGCCACTGCTGCCCACACACACACACTATTATGATTTCATACTTATGCCAGATCACCATCGCAACAACTCATGTTAAAAAATTGGGGTGTTCCACAGGGGTCAATACTCGGGCCACTTTTAATTTTAAATTTAATGTAAAACTTGTATTTTAAACAACTAAGATTATTTTTATTTTTTTTAACCTTTATTTCTACAGGTAAATCCCATTGAGACCGAAGACTCTTTTACAAGGGAGACCTGTTTTCCTTTCCCACGTTACCATTCACACACACACATAGCAGGCTTACTATCGACATTCACACATTTACTATCATGGCAGCCTTCAATCATTACACAAGAGACTGTTATTGTAAAATATTTTGATTTTGACTGACCTTGGTTGAATGGCGGTGGGTAAATAAATGCATACACACACACACCCACACACACACACACACACACACACACACACACACACACACACGCACGCACACACACACACACACACACACACACACACACACACACACACACACACACACACACCACGCTAAAAAGGTTTTCTGATTTCGCAAAAACAGCACGGTGTGTAGAAAGCCAAGTTTTTAAAAGTCATGGTGGTTATCACACACACACATACACACACACACACACACACACACTGGCACACGCACACACACACACACACACACACACACACACACACACACACACACACACACACACACACACACACACAAGGTGGTTCCAGTCAGTGGGAGTTGAGATCTACTTAGCGATTAACTTCCAGAGATATCTATGAAGGATTTCAACACCTCGACTTTTAGGCTTTCAACACCAAAGCGGATGCAGCACATTTAAGTTAACCCTGTCAAATCCAGTTCAAACACACGTACATTTCCCTTAGAATAAAGCGATTTGAATTTTAATTGATAACTTGACTTAAACCTGCAGTGTGTAGAATTCTGGGTTTTATTTCCTAGCAGATTTTGTAGAAAGTAATTATAATATCCATAAGTACATTTAATTTAGTGCATAATAGCTCAAAACATTTTTTTGAATTATTAATTTTTTCCTTAGAAAAGGTCTCATATATGTCCATATTTCTGCATATTTTGGACCAAGGCCTAGTGCCGCCATCTTAAAAGCGTCATAGTTGGAATGTCATCAGGTGCATTGTTTAACATTTAGAATTGTTCTTGTCCTTGAAGGCCACTGTAGCTTCTGTTATTATTCGAAAGGGGTGGGGTTACCCAGGGAGCGATGCATTCTAGAACTTTGTAGAACTTTCTTGATGATGTCATATTACACACTGCACCTTTAAGAGTGGATAAACCATTGAATATACAAACAGCTACGAAGATAAGTGCAAAGAGGGCAAATCAAGCTTGATGATAACTTTTAAAAAACTAGTTGCAGGGGCGCCCTTAGCTCAGTTGGTAGGGCGTCCCCCCCCATGGGCCTCGGCCAGCAGCGGACCCGGGTTCGATTCCAGCCCCGGTCGTTCTCTGCATGTCACTCCCCTCTCTGCCCCATTTCAACTCTGTCTCTACACTATCAATAAAAAATGCACACACACACAGGCAGGCAGGCAGGCACGAAAGCAGGCACGCACACACTTAGAACGCGCGCGCATACACACACACACACACACACACACACACACACACACACATCAATCTTGTCTCTTCAAACTGACTAAACATAATAAAAACATGGCAATCTAAAAAAAAAAAAAAAAAAAAATAGTTGCAAAATGTACGCCCTACAGCACAATTCAGATGTCTAAATCCTCAAGAATGTCCTTTCGCACAAGAGCTGTATATATACACAACAACACAAAAGCTATGGAGCGAAAAAAAATTTAAAAAAATCCGAGATTCTTAAGATGGATTTGTATCTAGAATCGGTTGACTGGCAGTGAAAGGGAAACGGATGAGGTGATGTGAAGTGGTTGAATGAATGTCAGCAGTCTACAAGTCTGGACTGCTGAGGGCTATCACTGCTTGTATCAGCTTCTGTCTTAACATTTCACACGGATTTGGCTGTGTGGGGGGGGAAGGGCGTGTGTGTGTGTGTGTGTGTGTGTGTGTGTGTGTGTGTGTGTGTGTGTGTGTGTGTGTGTGTGTGTGTGTGTGTGTGTGTGTGTGTGTGTGTGTGTGTGTGTGTGTGTGTGTGTGTGTGTGTGTGTGTGTGTGTGAACTTAGAGGTAGAAATGTAACCTATCTTCGGCAAGTACTGACAAGACCACAATATGAAGAAAAAAAAATCGCCATGTTTTTATAATATTTGTTTGTTTAGTCAGTTTGAAGAGACAAGATTGATGTGTGTTTGTGTGTGTGTGTGTGTGTGTGTGTGTGTGTGTGTGTGTGTGTGTGTGAGTGTGTGTGTGTGTGTGTGTGTGTTGTGTGTGTGTGTGTGTGTGTGTGTGTGTGTGTGTGTGTGTGTGTGTGTGTGTGTGTGTGTGTGTGTGTGTGTGTGTGTGTGTGGTGTGTGTGTGTGTGTGTGTGTGTTCTAAGTCTGTGTGTGTGTGCGTGCCTGCTTACGTGCCTGCCTGCCTGTGTGTGTGTGTGTGTGTGTGTGTGCATTTTTTTGCAATCTCAATTGTCAAAAAAAGTGAGAACTATATAAAAAATACGGGGGCGCCCTTAGCTCAGTTGGTAGGGCGTCCCCCTCCCCCCCCCCCCATGGGCCTCGGCCAGCAGCGGACCCGTGTTCGATTCCAGCCCGCGGTCGTTCTCTGCATGTCACTCCCCTCTCTGCCCCATTTCAACTCTGTCTCTACACTATCAATAAAGCATAAAAAAAAAATGCAAAAAAAAAAGATATCTTAAAAAAAAAAAAAAATCTTACCGTGTGTGTGTGTGTGTGTGTGTGTGTGTGTGTGTGTGTGTGTGTGTGTGTATGTGTTCTAAGTCTGTGTGTGTGTGCGTGCCTGCTTTCGTGCCTGCCTGCCTGTGTGTGTGTGTGTGTGTGTGTGTGTGTGTGTGTGTGCCTGCCTGTGTGTGTGTGTGTGTGTGTGTGTGTGTGTGTGTGTGTGTGTGTGTGTGTGCCTGCCTGCCTGTGTGTGTGTGTGTGTGTGTGTGTGTGTGTGCATTTTATTTTTAAATCAAACTTTTTCTCTTACCGTTAGCACACGGGTTGCTGCTGCATTTGTCGATTCTCTTCTCACAGTTTGAGCCGGTGAAGGTGGCCGGGCAGAGACATGTGTACCCTCCATCGGGCTTCTCCAGACACGTCCCTCTGTTGAAGCACGGATCGTCCGCACACTTCATCGCGATTATCTCACAGTTTTTCCCGTAAAAACCTTGGGGGCACGCGCAGGAATAATCGGCAACCAAATCCTAGAGCAGAAAAAGTAGGGGAATAAATTGTTAGCCAATATTCCCTTCACGGACTTACATACACACTAAATCCTAGAGCAGAGAATGGTAGAGAATGAAGGGTTATTAAATGCTAATGTGTTTTTGTAGGGTGTCTTTGATGGTAAATTTCTTCTTTATTACAATAAGTTAGAAAAAAGTGAGGGGTTCATATTTCAAGCCAACAACTTAAGCTTCAATTTAATGTAGGAATGACTATTGAAAGATCTTTAGGTGATGAGCAATTCTCACTAGAGCCAACCAAATCCTAGAGCAGAAAAAGTAGGAGACTAAATGGTTAGCTAATGTGTTTTTGTAATGTGACTGTCTGTGTTTTGTTATAATAATAGAAATAAGGACATTTATTGGTATGGGACCGTTCGAAAGTTACATTAGGGTTTTCTATAAGGCAGGGAAAGATTATTTTTAGCACATTTAAAAGCACAATTCAAAACGCTTTACATAAAATATTCAAAAATTATCGGAAAAAAAAAACATGGATGTACACTAGCAACACAATTAGCTTAAAAGTCCAAATGCATAGAGAAAATATATATTTAAAATCACGTATTGTGTAGCCATAAACAAGGCTTTATTGTTATATTATAAGTATAATAAAGAGATATTTAATCAACGAGACTTCTCCTGGTTAAATAATAATAATAATAATAATAATAATAATAATAATAATAATAATAATAATAATAATAATAATAATATAATAATAATAATAATAATAATAATAATAATAATAATAATAATAATAATAATAATAATAATAATAATAATAATAATAATAATAATAATAATAATAATAATGGATTGGATTTATATAGCGCTTTTCAAGGCACCCAAAGCGCTTTACAGGGTTCCAGGTTCCATTCGTTCACACACAGTCATACCGGTGGTGGTAAACTACCATAGTAGTCACAGCTGCCCTGGGGCAGACTGACAGAAGCGTGGCTGCCATTCAGCGCCTACGGCCCCTCAGACCACCACCTCAAACATACAGCAGTCATACACATTCACACCAGGCAAGGTGGGTGAAGTGTCTTGCCCAGGGACACAACGACCATGACACAGGTGGCCGGGCGGGGATCGAACCGCCAACCCGCTTAACCACCTGAGCCACAGTCGCCCAAATAAAGGTTAAAGGTTAAAGGTTAAATAAAAAATATGTGTGTGTGTGTGTGTGGGGGGGGGGGGGGGGCGTGGGGTGTGTGTGTGAACTTAGAGGTAGAAATGTGTCACAACAACCATGACACAGGTGGCC
>CM047519.1:29524090-29526590 GCA_026122265.1 Ammodytes dubius | reverse complement strand
TTTTGGTTTTCTGGAATAATAATAATGGATTGGATTTATATAGCGCTTCTCAAGGTACTCAAAGACGCTTTACAGGGTTCCAGGTTCCATTCATTCACACACAGTCATACCGGTGGTGGTAAACTACGAGAGTAGCCACAGCTGCCCTGGGGCAGACTGACGGAAGCGTGGCTGCCATTCAGCGCCTACGGCCCCTCAGACCACCACCTCAAACATACAGCAGTCATACACATTCACACGAGGCAAGGTGGGTGAAGTGTCTTGCCCAAGGACACAACAACCATGACACTGGTGGCAGAGCGGGGATCGAACCGCCAACCCTTGGATCATTGGCCAACCCGCTTAACCACCTGAGCCACGGTTGCCCCCCCCCCCGCTCCCTTTGGAAGAAGGGGGCGGGGGGGGGGGATAAATAAGGTTAGGGGGATGTGTGTGGGGGGGTGGGAGTGTGTGTGTGTTGGTCTCACTGCCGGTGCACGCCAGAGCAACAGATGGGTGAATGTTTATGCGCCTACAATGGCGGAGCAGGTAAAAATCCTTCCCAATGTCTGTTTTGATGGTTTTTTTATCATGTTTTATCACACTTATGGATCTGAGATGATGCTAGATAACTCGCTGCTTGAAGACCACAGTGCATTAATGTGGTGACGTAGGGACGAGGGAGGGGACTGCTAACTGCAGTCACTGACAGGAAGTTAGCTAAAAGAACCATTCCACTTACAGCACCTTTAAAGTTTCTGTTAGTGTCTTGGAAAGTGAGGATATTTTTGCTTAATTGGCACACTTTGGGACAGGCCTTTAAAGGGCTGTTTGAGGGTTAACACTAGGTTTTAAGGACAGTCCTTTAAAGGGCTGTTTGAGGGTTAACACTAGGTTTTAAGGACAGGCCTTTAAAGGGCTGTTTGAGGGTTAACACTAGGTTTTAAGGACAGGCCTTTAAAGGGCTGTTTGAGGGTTAGCACTAGGTTTTAAGGTTCAGGTATGAATTAGGTTTATGTCAGGGTTAGTGTCAGGGGTGTGTGTGTGTGTGTGTGTGTGTGTGTGTGTGTGTGTGTGTGTGTGTGTGTGTGTGTGTGTGTGTTGTGTGTGTGTGTGTGTGTGGTGTGTGTGTGTGTGTGTGTGTGTGTGTGTGTGTGTGTGTGTGTGTGTGTGTGTGTGTGTGTGTGTGTGTGTGTGTGTGTGTGTGTGTGTGTTCTGTCGCCGCCTAGTGGTAGAACAGCGCCATTGCAGCATCAGTCAGTTGTTTACCTGTAGACTCCAGTCCGGAAGATTCCGCGTTCCAGGTTTCAATGATCAGAGAGAAAGTTCCCTGAAACGAGTTTAAACAAATCATGTCGATTAATCAAATGCCCACGTGGTGCATGAGCGTATTAAGGACTGCGCATGCGTAGCCTATTAATAACATATTCACAACATGCAAAATAGGCCTATATTTTTTTTTCACTTTAGTGGAATCTGCCGAATGAAAGAGAGAGAGAGAGAGAGAGAGAGAGAGAGAGAGAGGAGAGAGAGAGAGAGAGAGGAGAGAGAGAGAGAGAGAGAGGGGGGGGGGAGAGAGAGAGAGAGAGAGGGGGGAGAGAGAGAGAGAGAGAGGGGGAGAGAGAGGAGTGTGTGTTAGTGTGTGCGTGTGTGTGATTTTTTTTTTTCATCTCATTTTTCGACACTTACCGGCCACTTGAAGTGGAATGGAACCCTGATGGGCGCGCTCTCGGAGATGGAGTTGGAATCGGCGCCGAATATCTCGGTGAGCGCGGTCCCGTACGTGCACGGAGGCTCCGGGTCGATGACGTCCTGCGCGTGCTTGAGACACACGCGGAAAAAGATGTGGCAGTTCTCCGGGGACTCCTCGCGACAGACGCCGCTGGAGCTCGTGAAAGAGTCTATTTTCAACTCGAATAGACCCGAAGATAGCGCCTATACAGCGGGCAGGGAGAGGGGTTGTTGAATGGGTTAATATCACTTTTAATCACCAAAATGCCCCAAAGAATAGACAATTAACCCCAAACAATAACCAAATTAACCAAAATGAGGCCAACACACCAGAAACCGCCCAAAAAATACACAATTAACCCCAAAAATAACCAAAATTCATCAAAATTCTTCAGTCATAAACCCCTATATTCTTACGTTCAGAGCAGTAGCCCCCAGTCCGGTTGATACCTAATAATAATACAAAGTCCTATGCACAATGTTAAGAGTGTGGTTTTGAGATGCATATAGCGGTTGTGTGGATATTAAGCCTTTTATTAAAATGAAAGTGGGTCCAAATGATTGCGTAAATGTTGATTTTTTTTTTATATTAACTCAAAAATGCACAAAAACACGTTAATGTTCGTGCTGCAAAAATATAATCCTACGTGATGATTTTTTTTAAAAATGTTATTTATGCAAAAAAAATCATAACATTTGTATCTTTCTCACTCAGTATGCTGAATAAGTTGCCATTCAGATATCCATAAATATGTTAAATTGCACTTTAAATAAATTAGATTTTGTTAAG
>CM047519.1:29486590-29504090 GCA_026122265.1 Ammodytes dubius | reverse complement strand
CAAGCATTCAGCTTTTGCTCATAAAAACATAATTCTATTACCCAGACTAGTCTGGAAATGCCTCGTTTTTAATAGGACAAAGGATTGTAACTTAATAGTGTGGAAGTCAATTTTGAATATATTTTTTTTTCACTGATTTGTGTGGTATTTTTAGCCGTAGCTTCCGAGCTAGCTTCGAGACAAGCATTCAGCTTTTGCTCATAAAAACATAATTCTATTACCCAGACTAGTCTGGAAATGCCTCGTTTTTAATAGGACAAAGGATTGTAACTTAATAGTGTTGAAGTCAATTTTGAATATATTTTTTTTCACTGATTTGTGTGGTATTTTTAGCCGTAGCTTCCGAGCTAGCTTCGAGACAAGCATTCAGCTTTTGCTCATAAAAACATAATTCTATTACCCAGACTAGTCTGGAAATGCCTCGTTTTTAATAGGACAAAGGATTGTAACTTAATAGTGTGGAAGTCAATTTTGAATATATTTTTTTTTCACTGATTTGTGTGGTATTTTTAGCCGTAGCTTCCGAGCTAGCTTCGAGACAAGCATTCAGCTTTTGCTCATAAAAACATAATTCTATTACCCAGACTAGTCTGGAAATGCCTCGTTTTTAATAGGACAAAGGATTGTAACTTAATAGTGTGGAAGTCAATTTTGAATATATTTTTTTTCACTGATTTGTGTGGTATTTTTAGCCGTAGCTTCCGAGCTAGCTTCGAGACAAGCATTCAGCTTTTGCTCATAAAAACATAATTCTATTACCCAGACTAGTCTGGAAATGCCTCGTTTTTAATAGGACAAAGGATTGTAACTTAATAGTGTGGAAGTCAATTTTGAATATTTTTTTTTTTCACTGATTTGTGTGGTATTTTTAGCCGTAGCTTCCGAGCTAGCTTCGAGACAAGCATTCAGCTTTTGCTCATAAAAACATAATTCTATTACCCAGACTAGTCTGGAAATGCCTCGTTTTTAATAGGACAAAGGATTGTAACTTAATAGTGTGGAAGTCAATTTTGAATATATTTTTTTTCACTGATTTGTGTGGTATTTTTAGCCGTAGCTTCCGAGCTAGCTTCGAGACAAGCATTCAGCTTTTGCTCATAAAAACATAATTCTATTACCCAGACTAGTCTGGAAATGCCTCGTTTTTAATAGGACAAAGGATTGTAACTTAATAGTGTGGAAGTCAATTTTGAATATATTTTTTTCACTGATTTGTGTGGTATTTTTAGCCGTAGCTTCCGAGCTAGCTTCGAGACAAGCAGGGTTCGACATAACGTATAGCCCGATGGCCCGGGGCCAGTAAAATCATATGCAGGGCAAGTTGATTGGCCAGTCACTGTCCCGCCCGGGCCAGTGACTGGCCAATCACAGTTCAGTATATTTTTGTAGACTAGGCCTATATCATGGTTCATTGAAATGCGCGTTGAGAGTCGGAATGAAAGCTGTGTTTATTTAAGACTCAATATAATAAACCTAATATAAAATATATTTTTTAATGAAAGGCCAGTGGACAACCGATGCGTGGGCGTTTTGACAGGCGGCCGGGTGCACTCTCGCTCCGTTGGCAGAGCTGCCTACCGTCCGCATGCGAGTCGACAAATCAATCGACTTGCTTTGCCCCCTTTCTCTCTTCCCACAGCAGAGGTTGAGGTGCAGAAAATGAGCGCTTTTCCTTTATCTGCCACCGTAATGTTACAGTATTTGCATCCAAGCCCCAATGGTAATACAAATGAGAGGCGTTATTTAAACGCTGAGAATGCGTCTCCGGTGATTGTGTCGGTTGTAGACAGAAACGAACGGAGGGACTCGGCTCACTGTACAGTTCCTATCGTCGCGCAGTTTGGCACTGTGTTTTCAGGCTCGAGACATTCAATCAGATCGCGGAAGTCTTTCCCATTGAAATCGCTAACGGGGAGAATATCCCCGGTTATTATATTAGCCACAAACCACAGTTCTTCTGCGCGGCGGCTCACTCACTCGCTGGCGAGATCACACGGTGAAACGCTGCTGTGATCGGACGAAGGCATTGTGTGTTTCTAGTGATTTAACGTCATAGTCTTAGACGAGCGTTTAACTTATGCTGCATATCTTGCACTGCATTGTTTTTTATCAATAGTTTGAAAAAATGGTCCCACACCGGACTCTTATGTGAAGCTGACACTTCATTGAGAAGTGACACTCCTGCAGCGCGCTCGCATACACGGTGAAATCTCCCATTAAAAAAACGGCATAACCCACTGATTTTCGGATTTCTATTCTATTTTTAAAGTCAACTTGAGCGCAAGTGGAAAACCGGTCATTCGGTCGACACATTCACATCCCTAATGCATATAGAGAAAGTAGCCTAATAAAAACAGCCTACCACACCACAAAGAATGAACAGACCTTCATCTCTTATTTTTTTTTAATGTTTGAACATGACTTCTGCAGGTGAACTATTCATTAAACCTCCCAAATTCAAGAATAAAAAACAACCATCAAACTACTGGACTTTAAAATACTGGCCCACTCTTTCAACATACTTTCAGTTGTAGGCTTCTAATTCAATATGTTTGCCTGGTTTTATATTGTGTGTATGAGCAATATCAACATTTCATATAATTAACTAAAAGAAAAATAACCAAATCTAAAGGGAATATCTATACTGTTACAGTATAGATATTCCCTTTAGATCTGGTTATTTTTCTTTATTTTTCTAATACAGGTATTATAATTATTGACACTAAATTATGAATAAAAAAAAAGTGTGTGCAGGGCCAGTGAAAATATACAAGGGGCCAGTAAAACTCGGATCCACTGGCCCGGCGGGCCAGTAGGAAAAAAAAGTTATGTTGAACCCTGACAAGCATTCAGCTTTTGCTCATAAAAACATAATTCTATTACCCAGACTAGTCTGGAAATGCCTCGTTTTTAATAGGACAAAGGATGGGAAGATATTCCTGTAGAAATCAAGCTACTGTTTTCACTGGTTTTAATCATGTCAGGTCATGTCAAACTGTTCTCTTAGCTGCCTCTGAGTAAACAACTGTGTTCGCAGTCACGACTCACGTAGTGTCTCTCTAGTATCGCGAGAGCACGGCAGAGACGGTGGGAGAGCCCCATGGCCATATAAAGAAAGCCCGGCAGAGAGGTGGGAGGGGCCAGCCAGATCGCACAAATATAGCTCATCCAGACCAGAGGACAATCAGGGTGTAGAGGCATATGCTACAGTAAATGATCTGAACAATTTTTTCAGCTAACAACTAAAAAAAAACGTATTAGGGACCTCTAAGACCATATAATATTGACAGAAAAGAGCATAATATGAGACCTTTAATTCACACACAATACTAAACCAAATACCCAAATCAAATTGATAGATAGACATAAGATCCGTCCACCAAATAATAGTTAGATAATCCATCTCTTAAATCTGGCTTCTCCCAATTGTTCTATTAACGTTGTAACTACTTTGGGATTTCTCCTAACAATGAAAAGTGCTTTAGAAATAAAATAATTGTGTGTGTGTGTGTGTGTGTGTGTGTGTGTGTGTGTGTGTGTGTGTGTGTGTGTGTGTGTGTGTGTGTGTGTCAGAAGGACAGGAGAGAGTTAACTACCATTTAGAAGTATAATTCATTATTATCTCTAGTTTAACAGCATTAATTCCTTATAAGCGTGAGCTGTCTGTCTGTCTGTCTGTCTGCCTGCCTGCCTGTCTGTCTGCCTGCCTGTCTGTCTGTCTGTCTGTCTGTCTGTCTGTCTGTCTGTCTGTCTGTCTGTCTGTCTGTCTGTCTGTCTGTCAATTGTTTAATACTCTATTATAAATGTTATATCTCCATTTTAAGACCATTAATTCCTTTAACTTTAAGCTGTAAAGCGTGTTGCCTTCCTTAAACCAACATTCACCATTGTCCTCTGCCCTGCATCACCTTACCCTGTCTCTCACACACACGCACACACACACACACACACACACACACACACACACACACACACACACACACACACACACACACACACACACACACACACACACACACACACACACACACACACACACACACACACACACACACACACACACACACACAGTCCTCTGCCCTGCATCCTACAGCTCAGACGTCTTAGTGTCTGTTTGGAAGAAGAAATCTCCACGCTGCATTTCGGATTAAATAAAAAATCCTGCTAGAAAACTGAGGTTTACACACACACAAACACACACACACACACACACTGAGACACACACACACACACACACACTGAGACACACACACTGAGACACACACACACTGAGACACACACACACTAAGACACACACTTAAAATCCTGTTAGAAAACTGAGGTTGTTTTTTACTCTGCTGCTCTGTTAAATAGGTTATCGATAGTGTAGGTTGTAGGTTTACTTATTTTTTAACTTAAATATTAACTGTGAAACTCACACAGGCAATCTACAATCAATATAATACAAAAAAAATAAAAATAAAAAAATTGGTTTGGTTTGGGAGTTACATTTCTAGCAGTTCCTCTTTTAGGTTGTAGACTTTTACAGATAAATATTTAAAATTATTTAGATTTTGTCATGTGTAGCCACTTGTCTTCCAGATTCCACAGAACATTTTGTGTTTCTACAAAATCTAATCTAATAGAATAAAAATCCTTAATGGGATGACAAAGTTTTTTTCAAGCACTGGTCAATTTTGAGTTTTTTGTCTATTTATCTTCCATAACATGTCTTCTTTCATACTAGTATAAATCAAAAGGTCCAACATGTATATTCAGGTGTTTATTTGACTAAACCTTGTCTGTTTGCGTCTGTATATTTCTCCTATACAACCATCTTTAACGGACATTATCTCAACATTAGTTTTTTTTTTCAATACTTTTCTTTCACAAAATCTACAACTTCTAAAGCACTTACATCAACTAAACTTTCCATAATCATTCTCAGCACTATTCTGAAGGTTATTACAGAAGGATTTGTTCATATGTTGTTCACTGTCTGATTTATGAGACATTATTTTCTTCTTGAAAAAAAATGCATTTTTAAGACCTGTACATAGTCGTTTTTTATTGTTCAACCTTATTGTTTTTAAATTCTAATCTTAATTTTTTTTTTTTTTTAAAGTGCAGTGAAGTGAATTTAACCGTGTTTTTGGATATAAATCCCAGATGGCAGGAAAAAGCGCAACCATCAACGTAAACAATAAAAATATCGTTTTTTATTAATTTAATAATGGAACTTTCTCTGAACATATGCAGCTTAACGTAGGCTGTCTCAGCATATGGAGCATTCATAACTCTCTCTTTGACATCTGTTGCATTCTAGCAGTGTCTTGGCTTTATGCAGATGAGTGAAGAAGTGTGTGTGTGTGTGTGTGTGTGTGTGTGTGTGTGTGTGTGTGTGTGTGTGTGTGTGTGTGTGTGTGTGTGTGTGTGTGTGTGTGTGTGAGTGTTTGTGTGTCTCTCTCGGTGTGTGTGTGTGTGTGTCTCTCTCTCTCAGTGTGTGTCTCTCCCTGTCTCCCTGTGTGTGTGTGTGTCTCCCTGTGTGTGTGTGTCTCTCCATGTCTCCCTGTGTGTGTGTGTGTGTGTGTGTGTGTGTGTGTGTGTGTGTGTGTGTGTGTGTGTGTGTGTGTGTGTGTGTGTGTGTGTGTGTGCTTGAATCTGGGAAGTAGGTTAACCAGGCTCCTTATAAACGTCCAGACTTAGCGGGTCAATAATACACACACACACACACACACACTGAGACACACACACACACACACACACACACACACAGCGGCGGTGGTGACAGTTGGAGGGAGACAGAAGGAGGGAGGGAGGGAGGGAGGGAGGGAGGGAGGGAGGGAGGGGGAGCAGAGGAAACGATAGAACAGTGAAAGAGGAGAAATCAATGCAGCAGCAGCAGGCAGAGGGGGAAAGCAGCTCAGACTCTGGTTCAGGAAAAGTTTGACTGACTAGAGACCCACTACTTTGTAACAGCTACAGTTATTCACAAATATCTAACTACTATTTAGTCAGAAAAACCTGTTATTAAAGGCCTACTAACCCTAACACCGGTTGGAATATGAAGGTGTATTGAACTCGGAGATCCTATGAAGTATAAATGTGCAAAAAAAAATTAAATCGGTTCATCCTAGCCTGAGAAAAGGCAGAAAGAGTGTTTTATGGTCTGGTCTCACTGTCTAACCCTACATTTCTCTTTTTGTGACATCACAGAAAGAGAAATTCTCAGGCTAGGATGATCCGATTTAATTTTTTTTTTGCACATTTTTACTTCATAGGATCTCAGAGTTCAATACACCTTCATATTCCAACCGGTGAAGTAGGCCTTTAAGTGAAATAATTAGTTAGTTAGTTAGTTTAACTTTCCAGTGAGGTACAAATTAAAGTTGAGATCAAGATAAGAAACTGGAAGTGTTTTTTTCTGAATATTATTATTATTATTTTAATGCAATTTGTAGATTTTATAAAGTAATCGATCACAGTGCTAAACTCAAAAACTAAACAATCTGCAATTTCCAAGAGATATAAATGACTCCTTTTCAAAATGTTATTGTCAATTTAATAAACTGTTCCTTTTTCTTTTTGGAATTTCTTTCTTTCTTTCGACAAATGTGTTTGACTATGATCTGTTACACGCGCACTACTTGTAATCTGCAGTCTATTCACTATGAAATTTGTTTACCTCACACTTCTCATTGTTGCTTGTAGTTGGTTCAAGACCTAACAACACTTTTTTTAGATAATTACTTAAGGAGCCAGTTAACCATAAGTTGAAGTTGATGTGATTTCCATTACAGAAACAGAGACACAGAGACACACACACACACACAGACACAGACAGACACACACACACACACACACACACACAGACAGACAGACAGACAGACAGACAGACACAACACACACACACACACAAGAGAGAGACAGACAGACAAGACAGACAGACAGACAGACAGACAGACAGACAGACAGACAGACACACACAGACACAGACAGACACACACAGACACAGACACAGACAGACAGACAGACAGACACAGTACCTTGACGTGATGTCCCTCCATGTAGTGTGTAGCGTCTCTAAAGAGTCGGTACATGACGAAGCCCTGAGGGTCGATGCTGTCAATCAAAGGGTAGGCCGTCTGCACACAGAAAGATAAACAGTCATTTATTTATTTTCATTTCATTTAACTTTTATTTATCCTCGAGAGACCAATTGAGGGGTGACCCTCATTTTCAATGACGTCGAGTTCAAACAAATTCAAAGGAAAAACAACAATACATAAACAATATTCAACGCAAATACATCAAATACACAACAACAGGTGAAGAGAAAAACAATTGAAACATTTACACAGTGGTGAAGATTAAGTGGCAGCAATTACAATTAAATGTGTGAAAGTACAATATAGCCTAATTAAAACCGTTACAGGTAGAGTTTGGCAGATTTAAGATAGTTTGTTTAAATTGGTTAAAAGATATGAAGTTATTTAGTTTAATTTGTTGCTGTAAGTTGTTCCAGGAGTCGGGGGCACTGAAGCTAAAAGCTGTCTTTCCCAGCTCAGACCGGGCTTGTGGGACATAAAGCATAAGCATGTCAGTGGAGCGGGTCTGATAAAGCCCATCTGAGATTTGCAGCATTTCTGTTAAATAACGAGGAAGCTTCCCGGTCAAGGCTTTGTAAACAAAAAATACTTTATGAAATATCATTATTATTATCTGACGTTACACAGTTTGACATGGGTTAAAATCCTACATTTAAAGTAGGTATGAGTAACTTTGAGAAGTTGTTGATTGTTGTAGCGCCCCCTTTGGACCAAATCAGTAGTGTTTTAACTACACCAGCGCCTGCTATCTATGATGTAACACACTTTGACATGGGTTAAAATCATTAAGTTAAGTCTTTATTTGTCAATTAACACACATGCAAGGGTCACTACACAGTTTCAGAGGAGGGGGGTTTGTTTACATTCACAGAGCCTGCAGTTAGTTTACTAAACATATTTTCTCTACATGTAATTCTTAGTATTGAATAATTCTATCATCATAAATCTAATTATTTTGAGGAACCTGGAACCAAACGTAAGACTAGAATATGTTTGTAAACCAAACTGTGGGCCCTGCTGCTGTTTGAAATTAGTTAAAATCATCAATTAAAACAACTGAACTGTAGTCATTACATACTGTTTGCAGTTTTGAGTCAACTTGAAGATTGTCCGATTTTTTGGGGGAAAAAATATCGACTTTTTTCTTTTTTGTGAGTTTGTTGTGTGTTGGTGTGGTAATTCTTGACAAACATGTATTTACATATGACTAAAAACAATTGGTAAAAAATAGATAGTTTCATCTTTAGTGACTTTACACACTTTGCTGCTGTAGCATGAAACTGTTCCTCAAATGTGTTACTGTGTTTTTTAAATGGTTAGTGAGTGAGAGTGGTGAGTGAGTGAGTGAGTGAGTGAGTGAGCGAGTGAGAGTGTGTGTGAGTGAATGAGTGAGTGAGTGAGTGAGTGGCGTGAGTGCGTGCGTGAGTGTGAGTGAGTGAGTGAGTGAGTGAGTGAGTGAGTGAGTGAGTGAGTGAGTGAGTGAGTGAGTGAGTGAGTGAGTGGGTGAGTGAGTGAGAGAGTGAGAGAGTGAGTGAGTGAGTGAGTGAGTGAGTGAGTGAGTGAGTGAGTGAGTGAGTGCGTGCGTGCGTGCGTGCGTGAGTGAGTGAGTGAGTGCGTGAGTGCGTGGTGTGAGCGGGGTGAGTGAGTGAGTGAGTGAGTGAGTGAGTGAGTGGATGAGTGAGTGAGTGAGTGAGGGGAGTGAGTGAGTGTCTCTCTCACCATCCCGGTCTCTGCCGTGAAGATGACGATCTCATAGAGTGGGGCGAGCTGCTGGAACAAATACTCGATTCCTGGACGTTTCTTAAACCGCCAACCGGTCGACAACTGGGAAATAAAGAGAAGATAAAACAAATTTAAAGGTGAAGTAAGCGATATATTTTTAAGTTAAGTTATCTTTATTTGTCAGTTGTACACGAGGCACATTGAACTTAGTTTTTTCGCATATCCCCTCTCAAGTTACCACACTCCAGAGGGGGTCAGAGCACAGGGTCAGCCATACAGCGCCCCTGGAGCAGTTTTGGGGTTAAGTGTCTTGCTCAAGGACACAATGGTAGAGATGGTGGGCACCGTAGACACAATACCAGCCTCTGCTAGTTTTACGACTCACACCCTCCTGTCCGGTGCCGGGGATCGAACCAGCGACCTCATGGTTACTGGTCGGCCACCTTACCTCTAGGCCATCCTACCACCCATTTTTGTCAATATACGTGTTAAATCGCTCTACATTCATACAGTGATCACTTATATAGTGTGAGCGTTTCATAACACAGGCCTCTCAGTCACTCCCTCTGCATGTAATCGGCAAAATAAACTTTTCGGGGATCCCACAACCTTATATCCAATCAGAAGAGAGAACGCTGGGGCGCCCTTAGCTCAGTTGGTAGGGCGTCCCCCCCCCATGGGCCTCGGCCAGCAGCGGACCGGGTTCGATTCCAGCCCGCGGTCGTTCTCTGCATGTCACTCCCCTCTCTGCCCCATTTCAACTCTGTCTCTACACTATCAATAAAGCATAAAAATGCCAAAAAAAAAAATATCTTAAAAAAAATTAAAAAATAAACCAGTTATAAAGTAAGGAGATGTGCTTTAACAGACTGATTTTAAAAACAAAATCACCAAAATGTCGAGTAATCACACAACGGTTATTTTTTAAAATCAGAATAAAAATGTTGGTATCAAAAAACAGTGTTTATTGCAGTTAGAAACAACAACAGTTTTCTGTCAGTTTTAGACAACTGTGTGTGTGTGTGTATTATATCCAATCAGAAGAGAGAACGCTACAAACCGGCACCACATATCACTTCAGGCATTAGAAAAATAATTTACAACCAAGGAGCTGTGCTTAAACCGATATATGTGTGTGTGTGTGTGTGTCTCAATGTGCGTGCGTGCGTGCGTGTGTCTCAGTGTGTGTGTGTGTGTGTGTGTGTGTTAAAGTGTGTGTGCGCGTGTGTGTGTGTGTGTGTGTGTGTGTGTGTGTGTGCGTGTGTGTGTGTGTGTGTGTGTGTGTGTGTTAAAGTGTGTGTGTGTGTGTGTGTGTGTGTCAGGAGAACAGCCGTTGTTTAGTTACGGTCCGACGCTCAAAGGTCGTCACCTTTTCTACTCAGGTCAGATCCTGTTTGCTACTAAGTCTCAAACTAAACACACACACACACAGCCTGAGGGCTTCTGTGTGTGTGTGTGTGTGTGTGTGTGTGTGTGTGTGTGTGTGTGTGTGTGTGTGTGTGTGTGTGTGTGTGTGTGTGTGTGTGTGTGTGTGTGTGCCTTCGTGTGTGTGAGTGAGTGAGTGAGTGAGTGACTGTGTGTGTTTCTGTGTGTGTCTTCGTGTGTGTGAGTGAGTGTGTGTGTTTCTGTGTGTGTCTTCGTGTGTGTTGAGTGAGTGAGTGAGTGAGTGAGTGAGTGTGCGCTTGAGACTGTGTGTGTGTGTGGCGCTTGAGACTGTGTGTGTGTGTGAGTGTGTGTGTGTGTGTGTGTGTGGTGTGTGTCTGCGTGTGTGCCCCTGTGTGTGTGTGCGTGCGTTGCTGGAGACTGTGTGTGTGTGTGGTGACAGGAAGCCACGGTTCCAGTGGTAATGGGGCAGGTGAAGGGTTTAACAGGCGGCAGGTGGGGTCCAGTTACTGCCTCTGCACACCTGTCAGGTACACACACACATTACATGGTAATACTTAGTATTACCATGTAATCACCTGGTCAATGATCAAATTCCTTCGTGATTTTTCTCTACTTATGACATCTATTGCAGCATGTCCGTCCTGGGAGAGGGATCCCTTACTCTGTCGACTCTCCCTGAGATTTCTTCAATTTTTTTTTATTCCCGGTAAAGGGTTTTTACTGGGAGTTTTTTCTCAGCCGAGCTAAGGGTGTAAGGGCAGGGTGTCATATTGTATCATATTGTATCATATTGTATGAAATGTAAAGCCCACTGAGACAAATGTATTTGTGATTTTGGGCTATACAAATAAAACTGATTTGATTTGATTTGATTTGATTTTTACGTACCGACCACTCAGGGTGCAGTAGGACATCAGTGAGCTCCAGCACCAGAGTGTAGGGAGGCTGGTAGTACGGATCCTTTAGTGGGTCTGGGAGCAGCTTGGGACTGGTCGGCTCTATTATCATCTACACAGAGAGAGAGAGAGAGAGAGGGAGGGAGAGAGAGGGAGGGAGAGAGAGAGGGATAGAGAGAGAGAGAGAGAGAGAAAGAGAGAGAGAGGGAGAGAGAGCGAGGGAGACAAACAGAGAGAGAGAGGAGGAAGTCAGACAAGGGAATATCCAGGTTGAATACATGTTCTATTTGCGGGTTCACAAAGTTTAAGCTGAGGGAGCTGGAGGAAAACCCAAACAATATTAATTTAAGAATTGTAGTTTCCACCGAAAAATGTTTGGTGCCCTAAAATGGTAAAATTTAAGAATTCTACCACAAACAAAAAAAAACACTGTATGCAAATATAGGTCAGTCTCCACTTTTTCAGTGAGAAAGAGAAACCAAATGATTATAGATATATATATTTTTATTTATTTATAAATGTATCTTCCTGGTTTAGATTTATTTTTTTTACATAAAAAAGGTACATAAAGTTCAGTCCACTCACCTGTCTGTAATCCTGGAAGTATTTGAAAGTTCTTTTCAGCTGTTGAACGACTTGAGGATCTGAAAGAAAAATAAACAACAGAGAAAAAAATTATTGAATTACAGAATTTTTGGACAAACAGAGTGTTCAAAGTTTACAAGGAGTACAGCAACATGAAGAATAAATACTTTTGCATTTTCACGGTTTGAACATTTACTCTCTTATTTCATCATAACATTGCGCCTTGATCTCGCCTCTTGCTTTTATATCCGTCTCATCCCCGTTTGTTTTCATACGGAGGCTTCGTCGATGTGACGTCACTTCACGTGCGCACTGGATTGTGGGTCAGAATCGCCCAAATAGGATGCACTTTTCAACACTAACAATCTTGGCCGCATGAAGTAGGACATCCGGGTACTTCTAACCATCCTAAATCTGGCCACAAGAATCGGGACATCCTAAATCTTTTTTCTACCAAACTATATAGTAGAAAGTATGAGATTCGGAACGCAAGCCTAATCTAACCTTTTTATTTTGATCACTTGCATCTTTGACTTAAGAGAAGATTTTTTTTTTTTTTAAAAGCTAATTTCCTGTACATCCGTCTTTTCTAACATTAGCTCATCCCTTGATCTTTATTACCTCCCCCATTTACACACACACACACAGACGGAGAGAGGAACACACACTTTAATAATGAACATATTTCACAACACCTTACAAAGATACACACTCACACTCTCTCAAACACACACACACACACACACACACACGCACGCACGCACGCACGCACGCACGCACGCACGCACGCACGCACGCACGCACGCGTGTGAAAGCGTCAGCGCGTCATCACAGCAGGTCTGTGGCAGATGGCTGCTGCTTCCTGCTTCAGCACGCTGCTATGAACTCTGGGGGATTGAGTCCCAGGGGAGCGGTGTGTGTGTGTGTGCGTGTTGTGGTGTGTGTGTGTGTGTGTGTGTGTGTGTGTGTAAAAGAGAGTAATGGACTGTGTGTGTGTGTGTGTGTGTGTGTGTGTGTTTGTTCGTGTGTGTGCATCTGTGTGTACTTGTACAGGTAGCCTCGATCCATTGGAGTGAGGGCATTTTTTTTTGGTCTGGTTCTCCCTTTGGGACAGGCCTTTAAAGGGCTGTTTGAGGGTTAACATTAGGTTTTAAGGACAGGCCTTTAAAGGGCTGTTTGAGGGTTAACACTAGGTTTTAAGGACAGGCCTTTAAAGGGCTGTTTGAGGGTTAACACTAGGTTTTAAGGACAGGCCTTTAAAGGGCTGTTTGAGGGTTAACACTTGGTTTTAAGGACAGGCCTTTAAAGGGCTGTTTGAGGGTTAACACTAGGTTTTAAGGACAGGCCTTTAAAGGGCTGTTTGAGGGTTAACACTAGGTTTTAAGGGCAGGCCTTTAAAGGGCTGTTTGAGGGTTAAAACTAGGTTTTAAGGTTCAGGTATGAATTAGGTTTATGTTAGGGTTAGTGAAAGGGTTGGGGTTAGGCATTTAGTTTTGATGGTTAGGGTTAGGGTGAGGGGCTAGGGAATGCATTATGTCAATGAGTGTCCTCACAAAGATAGAAGTACAAGAGTGTGTGTGTGTGTGTGTGCGTGCTTTCCTGTTTTCCCTAATGAGCTTGTGGCCCCTTGGGAAATGAAGTCTTTATTTTTATTGGTCATTAGTGCTGTGTGTGTGTGTGTGTGTCTATGTCCTGTCTATGCCCTGTGTGTGTGTGTGTGTGTGTGTGTGTCTCTATGCCCTGTGTGTGTGTGTGTGTGTGTGTGTGTGTATGCCCTGTGTGTGTTGTGTGTGTCTATGCCCTGTTTGTTTGTGTGTATGCCCTGTGTGTGTGTGTGTGTGTGTGTGTGTGTGTGTGATTAGCGCGCTGACAGCTGCAGTTGTTATTAGCAGGTCTTTCTTGATCCTATCTGAAGCTTCGGGTCAAACCAGGTGACATCATCACTGATACAATCAACATGTCATCGCCAATCCACCAATCACGTCGCAGCTAGCTTCATCAGTGCATTTAGCTATTAAGATTGTATTTGATTTGATTTAGAAGCAACCTGAATATATCTTTTCGGACTCTGAGAATATTTGGTGCATTTTATTTAGTTAAATATTGTATCTACTTGACTAAAATGAAATCAAAAATACGATAGAAAATGCTTCAAATGTAATCAACATCTCATACTATGTAGTTTAAAGCACGTCAAAAAGAACTTAAAAACTGACTTCAGCGGTGGGAATATGAAGGTGTATTGAACTCTGAGATCCTATGTAGTATAAATGCGCAAACATTTTAGAAATCGGTTCATCCTAGCCTGAGAAAAGGCAGAAAGAGTGTTTTATGGTCTCACTGTCTAACCCTACATTTTCCCACACGTGATGTCACACACGGGAAAATGTAGGGTTAGACAGTGGGACCATATTTAAGTATTGAAGGTGAAGTGTTCCTTTAATACCCAGCCATTAAAATGTCATTATTGATTTAATCGGCATTAGAATATATTATTCCGTCAGTGACATGAACATTACCCAGACCTCAGCTTGGCTTGGCTTGGGTGCAGCAGACACACGCTCATTTAGCCTTCGAGGTCCTTATCAGATGTTAGTGATGGGCTGTCCCAAGGGAATTGTAGTCTTTATGACCCATTAAGGACTACAGCTGTGCTCCCTTATGCCTCTGTTGGTGCAACATTGTATTCTAGATTCATCTTCATTTCCCTTCGAACAAATTGCGCAAACCTTAAACCCTGCGCCCCAATTCCCATACTTTCTACTATTTAGTTTGGTAGAAAAAAAAGATTTAGGATGTCCCGATTCTTGTGGCCAGATTTAGGATGGTTAGAAATACTCGGATGTCTACTACATCCAGCTGAGAATTAAAATCTCTATTAACATACGAAACCCCCAGTCCTTACACCCTCGACTTGGATTAAAAAGAAATCTTCCTACTACTTATTTCCGGACATGTTAAAATGGTGAAATATATTTTTTGTTCATTTACAACCAAATAGATATCTGTACACACACAAACACATTTTTTAAACCTTTCTATTATAGTGTATTTCAAATTTTCTCACAGATAAAAAAACTAAAATACACTAATTTCTGTTTGCATTCGAAATTTGACAGAGATCAATAACACTAACTGGACTCCTCTACATTTTTCCTTGAGCAAATTTTTGCCTCATCGACCCAAAATAAAAACACACACTAGGAGTAAATGTGCTGCCTCCCTGGGTCCCTAAATAAACATACGCTCTGTGTGTGTGTGTGTGTGTGTCAGTGTGTGTGTGTGTGTGTCAGTGTGTGTGTGTGTGTAGTATTGAAATAAGTGGGGTGATAAGATAACACACATATGCAGTGTGGGAGAGAAAGCGTGGCTATTGAGTAACTTCTCCCTTGGGACCCAAATGCACACACTATAATAAGAAAAGTGTGTGTGTGTGTGTGTGTGTGTGTGTGTGTGTGTGTGTGTGTGTGTGTGTGTGTGTGTGTGTGTGTGTGTGTGTGTGTGTGTGGGGGGGGGGGGGGGCAGATTAAAGCGGTCTTTTATCATGTTAATTGACTGGGGGTGAGATCGGAGGCGAAGTGTTGTTTTTGGTAGTATTATGGGGGAGGATGGTAGAAGTGTGTGTGTGTGTGTGAGTGAGAGAGAGAGAGAGAGAGTGTGAGGGAGTGTGTGTGTGAGAGAGAGAGAGAGAGTGAGAGAGTGAGTGTGTAGTGAGTGAGAGAGAGAGAGTGTGTGAGTGAGTGAGTGTGAGAGAGAGAGAGAGAGTGAGTGTGTGTGAATGAGTGTGTGTGTGTGTGT
Organism: Ammodytes dubius; assembly: GCA_026122265.1. Lineage (NCBI taxonomy): Eukaryota > Metazoa > Chordata > Actinopteri > Uranoscopiformes > Ammodytidae > Ammodytes > Ammodytes dubius. The sequence goes on along the minus strand of CM047519.1, from coordinate 29,488,615 downwards.
GTGTGTGTGTGTGTGTGTGTGTGAGTGAGTGAGTGTGTGTGTAGGTGTGTGTGAGTGTGTGTGAAGAGAGAGAGGAGAGTGAGTGAGTGAGTGAGTGAGTGAGTGAGCGTGTATGTGTCTGTGTGAGTGAGAGAGAGAGAGAGAGTCTGTGAGTGAGAGAGAGAGAGAGAGTGTGTGTGTCTGTGTGTTAGAGAGAGAGAGAGAGAGAGAGAGAGAGAGAGAGAATGTGTGTGCGTGTAGTGTACTGAGGATGACAGCGAAAGGATGGAGAGTAGGAGGAATATTGGTCATCATGTCAACAAGAAGTCACCTAAGTAATTTCGATCCCCAAACATGTATTTATAATGATATTGAAGATTTGAATTGGACTTGAGCTATCTATCAATTTTTTTGTGATTTAGTACATTTTAGTGGAATTTTTCTGAGCTCCTGCACCAGTGTCAGGGAGTGGGGGGGGACACCAGTTTGTAAACGCTGCCATACTGAGAGATACAGAGAGAGTTTTGTGGATCTAAAATTGTTGTTTAAGGGTGACCTAAGCGGTCTATTTATGTTAATATGAGTGTTAAATCGCTCTTTATATTTTGATGTAAAATTCTTGGGATTCCTGTTTCGGAGCGAGGGGAGGCCACATCCTTCTCTTTCTTCTCCTCCCTTTTTCTCTCCATAAATCTTTTCTCTCTCTCTTTCATAGTGACTTTTCCATAGTCAATGTCATGTCTTTGTGTGAGAGGAGGCCTGTCAGTTCAAACTCAAAACCTGGGTGGGCTGCCGGCTGCCATGAGCAAAACAACTTTCTCCCGCCAAGAAAAATGATCTTTCAGGGTTGTTATTGAGTCCGATCGAACAGCTAAACTTATCCTGACAGAATGTATCTCAACTTAAAGGTGCAGTGTGTAATATGACATCATCAAGAAAGTTCTACAAAGTTCTAGAATGCAGCGCTCCCTGGGTAACCCCAACCCTTTAGAATAATAACAGAAGCTACAGTGGCCTTCAAGGACAAGAACAATTCTAAATTCTAAACAATGCACCTGATGACATTCCAAAAACATGGATGCCTCCATAAGATTTGCCTGCTCAATGTACAAAATGTAATATTAATATTTGTAATTCTCCGCTCAGGAGGATAATTCAGATTATTGGTAAAGGTGATTTTACACCAATGAAGACATATTTATGAATGAGGATATTGATTTTAGCTAATAAATTACTTAAAATGTTACACAGTGCCCCTTCAAGGTGCACAGGTTAGTATGGAAGGGCAGAGGAAAATGGTAAATCCTCACTCATATTTCGGCTACATTGTAAAAATGTAAAAGTTATGAAAACTTGAATTTTCAAGGGTGTTATTGAGTCCAATCGAGCAGCTAAACCTTATCCCAGGGTTTTCAGATATTTTTTTACTGTTGAATTTTCAAAACTTTCCCGTGATATTTTACCCAATTGGTTTGGATAACCTTAGACATGATTTGGGATTTTTATCAACATGTTTTCAAGCACTAGCGGAAAAAATATTCAGTTAATAAATACCTTTTCCAGGACTTTCATTAGTGTGTGGGAGCCCTGTTATCATGACTGAGGTTATCTCACTATAGGTAGAACAGGTTTGTATAGGAGTGCAGATGTAGATAGTCAATCATCCCTTGTGTGTTTAGGGAGGTAAAAACTAAAACTCTTAAATTTAAAAAGGAAAACTGCCAACATTGGAGCCAACATTTTATCTTTTCTTGAGATAACTTACGCTGAAGGCAAGTCAAGGCAAGTTTATTTCTATAGCACAATTCAGACACAATTCAGGCCACTCAAAGTGCTTTACAGGGTCAAGAAATACATCAAGATTAAAATACAATCAAGTATAGAACACACATTAAAAAAAAGTGATTACGATTGTCCATCCCCCCCCCCCCCCGCCCCATACGTACTTATGAACTACCTCTAGTACATGTGTCATAGCATGGATACCATTTGACACACGTTATAAAGTTATAATTACAGAGAAAGGTAAAGAGGTGTAGAGAAGAA
>CM047519.1:29476590-29479090 GCA_026122265.1 Ammodytes dubius | reverse complement strand
TGAATGGGATAGAATAGTTGAATGATGTTGAAACTGCTCCAGTGTAGGGCTCCACCTACTGGCCAGAATTCAGAAATGCACTTTTATTTACCACAGATTATTATTATTTATTTAGCCCTACCTACAATAAAAGTTAAAGGGCTTCAAAACACATCTGACTGTCAGCTCTGTGCTCTGGCTAGAAGAACTGTGGGAAAGTCTGCAGGAGAATACAACTGAATCCTGGCAGAGCAGTGAAAGAAGTCATTAGGACAAGGAGCAGATGCTAACTGGTGTGTGTGTGTGTGTGTGTGTGTGTGTGTCTCGGTGTGTGTGTGTGTGTCTCAGTGTGTGTGTGTGTGTCTCAGAGCATGGACAGAGGTGTGAAACAGGCTGTTAAACCTCATCGACACCTCGGTATGAATGAAGGGCTGAAGGCTGACACACACACACACACACACACACACACACACACACACACACACACACACACACACACTAGTTTAGATATCCTGCTTTCTTCGTCTGTCTTGTTGGACATAAATAAATACATGGCCAAAAATATAGCCTTACAAGAATGTACTGCACATTTACATATTTGAAAACTCACTCCTAAAAGTCTATCTCCAACCCCATAACACTCCCCTACAATCTAAGCTACTATTGACCCCCCAAAATATTTATATTTAAATTTTCCTTTTTTTTTTTTGCATCACCAAGAGAAAAAGATTATGACAAAAATACAGATTAAAAAAAATAAATTACAAAAAAAGAAGAAAAAATAGCCATGTCGATCCCATCTCAGATATTATTAAATCAGATCCCTATTATATCCTACAACTAGGTTAACATACTTTACTGACCTTGTGTGACAGTGCAAAAAAAAATACAAATATATATTTTTTTTTAAGATGTTTTTTTGGCATTTTTATGCTTTATTGATAGTGTAGAGACAGAGTTGAAATGGGGCAGAGAGGGGAGTGACATGCAGAGAACGACCGCGGGCTGGAATGGAACCCGGGTCCGCTGCTGGCCGAGGCCCATGGGGGGGGACGCCTTACCAACTGAGTTAAGGGCGCGCCCAACAATATATATATATCTACTAAAGTTTAAAGATGGTTGCTCTCATCTCTCTAAAAGGAATACAGGGGTAACACTAGTATCATTGCTATGCTGACTGATGCCTATTGCCTTTCAACCTAAATGCTGGCCCATGGATGCCCCCTGGAGGATAACTCAGGTATTGCATATAACTGAATAAGGCACTGCAGAGAATGGACCTGCTGCTATACATATTGAAGCTTTGGCACTAGTAATATAGAGATCTGGGAACATGATGTCCAAAAAAAACAAGACATTTGGACATATAGCCACTCTCACAATAATAATTTTTTTCTTTCGGGAGAACAATTGGTTGCATTTTTTATAATTCTACCATTCAAAGCACTTTTTTTTCCCGGACCCTATCTATCTTGTTTATTTTATTTAGAAAATAGTTAGGCGCCCATAGCTCAGTTGATGGGGCGTCCCATTCTTGTGAAGCTTTATTCATTTACCGAGTGATTAACCAGTTAATAGAGTCATTGGTGCCAAGCTGAGAATGTGTGAAGATGAGAAAAGTGTGTCAAGAAAGAAAGAAAGGAAAGAAAGAAAGAAAGAAAGAAAGAAAGAAAGAAAGAAAGAAAGAAAGAAAGAAAGAAAGAAAGAAAGAAAGAAAGAAAGAAAGAAAAGAAAGAAAGAAAGAAAGAAAGAAAGAAAGAAAGAAAGAAAGAAAGAAAGAAAGAAAGAGATATATCTTAAGTGATTAACCAGTTAATAGAGTCATTAGTGCCAAGCTGAGAATGTGTGAGGATGAGAAAAGTGTGTCTCTGAGGGGCACTTTACACGGCCACGCAAAACGGTGCATACGCAGAAAAATTCTGCGGTTGCACTATATCATTTACAGGAAAACAGCAAACGCAAACGCAAACGCAGGCATGAAACCGCAGGTTTTTGAGATCACCTCCGAGGGAGGATTTTTTGGAAAACTTTACGGTTTTGGTTTCCTGTAAACACCGAAACCATTTCCCCTGATAACGCTGACGTCACGGCTCCACCCTCACACATGCGTAGTCTATAACATTTGCTGTCAAAATACCCACACGCGAGTTATAAAGTTAGAAGACAACATGAACGGTGTCTCCACGGCACCATCACTGTGATCAGCGGAGAGTGTCGTGCAGGGCTCAAATATAGGCTAACACTCGCCAATTTAGTCCAAGCGATCACCGCAGTAAGTTATTGAGACCACCCGCCACTTTGGCTGGGGAAAGAGTTGTGCTCTGCCTGTTTTTCTAGCTAAATAAACGTGTGTCACTTCTATATGCCAGGGACACGGCTCTCTCTACATTAAAAAACACTATCAGCGTGCAGCGGTTAAGTTACTGTTCAACAAAAGGAGCATTAAGGCTACGGCTTCACAGTAAAAGCATTTCACTGGCTAAACATTAATAGCATTTCACTGGACACACGTGAGTTGACT
>CM047519.1:29454090-29469090 GCA_026122265.1 Ammodytes dubius | reverse complement strand
GAGCAATACACAGGTTACATTAAAGGAGAAGTAAGGTGATGTTTCTTGTTAAATTCGTCTTAAAGGTGCAGTGTGTAATATGACATCATCAAGAAAATTCACAGTCACACACTTCACACATCGGCGTTAATGACAGTTGCCTTGTGCCTTTAATAGGGCACACTTTTCTCACACACACATTTCCCTGACACACGCCTATCTCACACACACCACTTATCTCACTCGCTCACCTTCACACACGCGCTCTTACCCTCACACACACACGCTCTCTCACACACACACGCTCTCACACACACACACACACACACACACACGCTCTCACACACACACACACACGCTCTCACGCACACACACACACACACACACACACACACACACACACTTTGACATGTGGCGTGTGCCGCGGCTGTCTGGCGGGTCGTTGTCAACTCATTTAGCTGACTTCAAAGTCTTTACAGGATGCTGTGTGTGTGTGTGTGTGTGTGTGTGTGTGTGTGTGTGTGTGTGTGTGTGTGTGTGTGTGTGTGTGTGTGTGTGTGTGTGTACGTGTACGTGTGTGTTCTCGGGCATTTTCTCCAGGTTATAGTATCCAATCTACTTTGGCAAGTGTTAATTTCCCACAGTAAAAAGACCTTGAAGATTATTTTTTCTCGGCATCCCTCCTCTGCCGTTTAGATCCTACTCAGTGTTTCCCCCACGTTCACGCGCCGCCGCGGCTATAAAAATAATTTGCATATAAAAATAAATAATGCTGCATGCCTCTGTTTTTCACTCTGCTTTAAGGTTCATCACAGGAGATGCTTATGACACACACCATTGTCTTTTATATGAAAAGGTTGGGTGGTCCTCCCTTAAAGAGAGACGTGACGCACATTGGCACATTTTTATTTACAAAGCCTTGACCGGGAAGCTTCCTCGTTATTTAACAGAAATGCTGCAAATTTCAGATGGGCTTTATCAGAACCGCTCCACTGACATGCTTATGCTTTATGTCCCACAAGCCCGGTCTGAGCTGGGAAAGACAGCTTTTAGCTTCAGTGCCCCCGACTCCTGGAACAACTTACAGCAACAAATTAAACTAAATAACTTCATATCCTTTAACCAATTTAAACAAACTATCTTAAATCTGCCAAACTCTACCTGTAACTGTTTTAATTAGGCTATATTGTACTTTCACCCATTTCATTTTAATTGCTGCCACTCTTCACCACTGTGTAAATGTTTCAATTGTTTTTCTCTTCACCTGTTGTTGTGTAGGCCTATTTGATGTATTTACGTTGAATATTGTTTATGTATTGTTGTTTTTCCTTTGAATTTGTTTGATCTCGACGTCATTGTAAATGAGGGTCACCCCTCAATTGGTCTCTCGAGGATAAATAAAAGTTAAATAAATAAATAAATAAATAATGCTGCATGCCTGTGTAATATACACTCGCGCAGTTTACCGCTAGGAATGTCTGCTGAACGTTCTACAGCTCGGGATTTTTAAGCCATGAAATGATGAACTTGCAACAAAGTAAAATATGTCAGTTTTCTAGCACTATTCTGAAGGTTATTACAGAAGGATTTGTTCATATGTTGTTCACTGTCTGATTTATGAGACATTTTGTTCTTAAAAACGTGCTGAGAGATGCCACTGTACACATTAGTTATATACTGCCAAATTAGCACATAGCACATTCATTAACAAAATTCCAATACAAAAAATAATTGTTTTAATGTCAGTAATCAACTGGCGAAGTTTCATAATGATATATATAAAAGTTAAAAATCCCCCCCCCCCATTCACCTGTAGTGTCTTGCCATACATGACTTTCAGGAACACACACACACACACACACACACACACACACACACACACACACACACACACACACACACACACACACACACACACACACACACACACACACACACACACACACACACACACACACACACACACACACACACACACGACTTAAGAACAATCGATCGGGGGCTTAAGGTGTGTCCAGAATTTGTAAAACGCCGATATGAGGCAGTGGGCAATGTTAAGGTTACATTCTTTTAGTGTTCAAAAAATTACAACATATTTGTGTGTGTGTGTGTGTGTATGTGTGTGTGTGTGTGTGTGTGTGTGTGTGTGTGTGTGTGTGTGTGTGTGTGTGTGTGTGTGTGTGTGTGTGTGTGTGTGTGTGTGTGTGTGTGTGTGTGTGTGTGTGTGTGTGTGTGTGTGTGTGTGCTATAGTTTGGAGGTGATGTAAGCCGAAAACCCACCCTTACACACACATTTAAACCTAATGACGTCTTTTAAAAGGTTCACACTCAGCACCCGAAATAACTGTTACACTTTTGTCTCACTCACAGTCTGCGTACCTGTCACGATTAGGCAAAATAATTGATAAAAACGAATGCTAGCTGGCTACTTAGCTACAGTAATCTCATTCATTTTCATCCATTCATTCGGCTAACGGCAGGGGCACGCGCTGATAGGGGCAGCGATGTCTAACCGTTCATATCTGTGGTGAAAAATGCCATAAAAACGGTCTAAAACGGTCTAAAATTGACTATTTGTGATCTTTTAATATTGAAATATAAGCTAACTTTAATAAATGTCATATAGGTGGGCTTGGTTTGTCAACACTGGTAGAGTAACCGGGCGGGGTTAATGGAGTACACTATACGCAATGCGCTCGCTCTGTCCCCGCCAATTATCGCTCCTGCTCATACGTCACACAAATCGAACGCACATGCGCAGATAGCCACCACTCACCTGACTTTGCTGTTGGAGCCTCTCCTGAAGGATAGCTTGAGCCAGACCGCCCGTTGGGGTCGCCGGCTTGTCCGTGGAAAGTGTCCGAATAATGTCCACCATAGTCGGCGGGGAGACACACGCGACACCGCTGTTACGGAGCCGGAGCAGGCCGCGGCTGGCTCTCACACACATGGGGAACACAGACGTAGCCGACATGTTGGATTGGAAAGCGACGAGCTGCCCCGGTGAACGGCCGTGACGTCAACATGGGTTGCCAGATCTGGTCACAGAAACAAGCGTAAAGTGTATGGCAACCCAGGCTTATAAAAACAACCCGAACAGAAGCGACCATTTCTTAAAGGCCTACTTCACCGGTTTGAATATGAAGGTGTATTGAATTCTGAAATCCTATGTAGAATAAATGTGCAAAAAAAATTAAAATCGGTTCATCGTAGCCTGAGAAAAGGAAGAAAGAGTGTTTTTTTAACCCTATATTTCTCTTTCTCGTGACATCACAGAAAGAGAAATATAGGGTTAAAAAAAACGTACTTTGTAAATATTACTGCGATGTCACAGTAAAAGACATTACAGTAATATTTACAAAGTAAGTTTTTTTTTAACCCTATATTTCTCTTTCTGTGATGTCACAAGAAAGAGAAATATAGGGTTAAAAAAAACACTCTTTCTGCCTTTTCTCAGGCTAGGATGAACCGATTTCAATTTTTTTCGCACATTTATACTACATAGGATCTCAGAATTCAATACACCTTCATATTCAAACCGGTGAAGTAGGCCTTTAAACAATTGCAAATAGACCCTGCGTTCCAATCACCATTCATACTTCCCTACTATTTAGTATGCCAGAAAAAGATTTAGGATGTCCCAATACATTCAAGTCAATTGTAGTATGCTGAAAATACATAAATGCCCCACTAACTCCAATAGCATTTTGGAGTATTCATCTTTATTCTTGACATTTCTCGACATAATGATTTTTTTTTTATTACATTACATCCACTTCATAAACAAAGTTGCATTGTTTCTTACTACTAAAATAACTCGTATTTTTTTTTATATAACTACTATAAATACTCGGCCTCCATTGTTCGGTTTGTAAAAGATTATTTTGTATCACTTAAAAGTAGGCTAAACTATTGAAATAACAAGAGAGATACAATATTACTTAACCTGTGGACAGCAAGCACAAATAAGCGCTTGTACTTTAGAAACAGGTCCCCAAAATACGCTTCCTACAACCACAACAACCAATATAATATTTGTAATCGACTTTACAAATAACAACTTACTAAAAAATCGCTTATAAAACGCGGACCTGGCAACCCTGCGTCAAAGAGTCAAGAAGGACAAAGGGCGCTGATTGGCTAGCGCTGGGTTTGAGTGACAGGTGGGAGGAGCAGTTATAGAACAGAGTGAGGTCACGTGGTACAGGGGAAAGGGGGCGGGCCGTGTGACGTCACGACGAATCAGAAACGAGAGTTGAGTCTGACCTTCGAATGCAACACAAACCAGCCATGATGGTTGATGGCAAAATGCCCAAAAGTGAAGTGTGCTCAAATATATATCACCTGTATGAGGGAAATAATACTATAGATATTACATTACATTATCCCTGCGTTCCAAATCACATACTCTTTCTTTTTACTACACTACATACTAAAGTACAGAAGAGTTTTAGTCTTTTTACTACACTACATACTAAAGTACAGAAGAGTTTTAGGGCCATGGACAGGAGAGGAAAAAAAAATCAGATAAGGAAGATTTTTTTTCATTATGTCGAGAAATGTCAAGAATAAAGATGACTTTTTCTGGCATACTAAATAGTAGGGAAGTATGGGTATTGGAACGCAGGGATAATTGTATTTAGCTGTGTGCTCAAGTAGGCTACATCACCTGTATGAGGACTTCTAGTAAAACTGACATGATGCATAAAAACCTTTATAATGAATGATGAGCCTACACTGACATCTAGTGGCCACATGTTGTAACTGCACGTTTTTCTGGTTTTCGAAAAGCTGCAAATTATCCATAACTCTTATCTGTTGCTAGACTTCGAACACACACACGCACGCACGCACGCACGCACACACACACACACACACACACACACACACACACACGCACACACACACACACGCACACACACACACACACACACACACACACACACACACACACACACACACACACACACACACACACACAACACACACACACACACACACACACACACGCACACAATAAGAGGCGTGTCCACTCAGGAAGATGAAACTGAAACTTAACTCGTCCTCGGCTGATATTCTCTGCTCCTCTCCCTCTCCACAGCGAAAACAACAACTTTTGAGTCCGACTTCTAAACAGGTGAGATTTGAATGTTCACTGTATTTATTTTCACCATTTTGCATTTGTGACCCTGAATAGTATTCAACGATTTTGATGAAGTGTAGAATAGTCGCAAAATGTGTTATTAGTAGAAATTCTTTCATAGCGTCCGTGTATAAACTAGTTGGGACACATTCCCTAAGGACGTTGCTGCAGGTTTACTAAATGGTTCACAGTCGACTTTTTTGTCAGACATATACATCTCTGGCAATATTTAAATGTAAGCTGCCCTATGTGTAACTTTTGGGGGTTTTCAGAGAAGTGAAACATTTTCTAAGGTTTATTCTCATAACTGAATAAACAAACTTTCCTCACAGGGAAAATGTAGATCCCTGGAACACTGTTTGAAGTTAGAAAGCTTCCTGAAAAGTTACTGTTTAACTTATTTTGTTGTTTACAGCAGCAGGGCCCAGTTTGGTAGTAGTCCATAGTGCACTGCAGGGGAATAGGGTTTAACTGTTTAACTTCTAGATATCATCATGAAACTTTGCCAGTTGGCTACTGGGATTAAGACAATACTTTTCTGTTTTTTTACATTTTTTTTAAGATATTTTTATGCTTTATTGATAGTGTAGAGACAGAGTTGAAATGTGTCAGAGAGGGGAGTGACATGCAGAGAACGACCGCGGGCTGGAATCGAACCCGGGTCCGCTGCTGGCCGAGGCCCATGGGGGGGGGGGACGCCCTACCAACTGAGCTAAAGGCGCCCCCCTTATTTAGACATTTTTCAATAAATATGACAATTTGGCAATAGGCTTTACGTGTAAGTAATTAGGTGTTATTTACAGTAGTTTGCATCTATTTAAAACAGTCATGTAAGAGTACTAGGAATGAGATGTCCAGGTATGTGAAGCATTTCATAGTGGATACTTCAACTTGAGTAGACGGACGGATGGACAGACGGACAGATGGACAGACAGACAGACAGACAGACAGACAGACAGACAGACAGACAGACAGACAGACAGACAGACAGATAGATAGATAGATAGATAGATAATTGAATCATACCCTTTTCGGCCCTTTTATGGACGCGATGGAACATCCAGTGCTAAAGCAACTATACTTTTTATTTATTTTTTTATAGATGATTTTTTGGCATTTTCAAGCTTTATTAGACAGTACAGAGTTGAAATGGGGAGACAGAGAGAGAGAGAGAGAGAGAGAGAGAGAGAGAGAGAGGGGGGGGGGGGGGGGATGACCTGCAGTAAAGGTCCACGGGTCGGATTTGAACCCGCGACCCACTGCAACGAAAGACCGGAGCCAATATGGTACACGCTCTATCCACTACACCACCAGAGCGCCCCCCCCCCCCTAACTATCATCTTTTACCCCTTTTCTCTTCCAGATCAAAATGGCGTCCTTCAACCCCTCCCTGTCCCAGCAACAGGTCACATGTCCAATCTGCCTGGAGGTTTTCACTGAGCCGGTCACCACCCCATGCGGACACGTCTTCTGCGGCTGCTGCATCGCTCGCTACTGGGCCCAAAGCGACGTAATCCGATGTCCCGCATGCAACGAGCATTTCCAATCGGCCCCCGAACTGCACGTGAGCACAGAATTCAGAGAAATGGTGGAGCTCTTCAAGACGACAAAAACAGTCGACAAAAACAACAGTGGTTCCAAAGAAGAAGTCGCAGTGCCCTGTACACTTTGCCCTTTGGGGGCGAAGAAGCAGAGAGCGTGTAAGTCCTGCCTGGTCTGTGTGGCTTCTTTCTGCAAAACTCACGTGAAGCCGCACGAAGAATCGTTGCCATGGCACAAGCTCATCAACCCCGTGCTAAACCTGGACCAGAGACTGTGCCAGAAACACAACAAGATACTATCTATCTATCTATCTATCTATCTATCTATCTATCTATCTATCTATCTATCTATCTATCTATCTATCTATCTATCTATCTATCTATCTATCTATCTATCTATCTATCTATCTATCTATCTATCTATCTATCTATCTATCTATCTATCTATCTATCTATCTGTCTATCTATCTATCTATCTATCTATCCAGAGACTGTGCCAGAAACACAACAAGATCGTGGAGTTTTTCTGCCGATCGGACGAACGCTGCGTTTGCGTCGCGTGTTTGAGAGACGGACACGAGACGCACGAAGCCGTATCGATAGAGCGAGAGGTAAACGAGAGGAAACCCAAGATGGAGGCACTGAAGAGGCAAATGGATCACAGTGTGAATGAGCGCTGTGCTATGGCCCAGAGGGTTCTAACAACCAAGAAACAAAGTCGCCAAGCAGTGGAGAAAACCAAAGCAGAAACTGTGGAGGAATTTGACAGTCTGGTGGCAACGGTTGAGGTGGAAAAGGTGATTTAAGCAATATCACATGAGAGGGAGCATGTTGTCGCTGTATATCAGCGCTGCTGTGTTTCTCTTCGGCACTCGGCCTGCGGCCTCGTACTTACGACCGACTCACAGCAGTGCTGATATAGAGCGACAACATTGCGACCTCGAGTGTGATATTGCTTTTATACAGCAGTTTTACAACTTAAATTCACAAGTTAACTTTAAAATGTGATCTTTAATCATTTAAGAATGTATTTGCTTCCGCCAACACAAATAGTCCGACAACAGCAACTTGACGGGAGCTCGTCCTGCTTTGTTTACTCTGGTAACATTAACCACGGCCGCCCGAGGAACGGCGGATCTTAATCTAGTTGGTGATAAGGTCCGCTGCCCAATCCAAATCCCCGCGCTTCATTTCCCAGAGTTTATGAATGTATTTCTGCCCGGGGGAAGTTATACAATGAGGTGGGAAAGCTAGGCTAGGCTAAAGCTAAGCAGCGTCCGGATCGCGTCCGCTCGGCGCTCGTATTATTCAGCAGCCTGAGTGTATCTCCACACACTATTGCTGTCTTCAGTAACGTGAGTGTGAGCGACTACCGCACACTGTCTCTGTCTGTGTGTGGCAGCGATGCCCTCTCAAAGGGGAGAGACTCGCCACAGTCAACCTGAGTCACACACACACAGATAACACACAAGTGAAGCTCCGGTTCATCAGTGAGCCGCGGAGTGATTTTGTCAGTTTGGTGAACAGTCCATGAAGTCAGAGTGATGTTGTTCGCTAATATCAGCACTGCTTCCAGAACGCATGGAATGTCTCTCGTCCAATCAAATCACTCGGTCAGAACCAACTGCTGTAAAATGGAGTTTTTTTATTCATCTCGAACAATCAACGTTATTTAAAGGTGCTCCGAGGAACTTTCAGTGTGTGTTAATTCTAGCGCCCCCCTTTGGACAAAAGCGGTAGTGTTTTTACCACACCAGCTGTTGTTCCTGGGTGAGCGTATACCCATGACAAAGGCATTAAGAAAAACTATATAAAAAATAGCATTCTTTGCACTGATGGTCTCGTTTGCGCTGTGCTGTGTTATAAGTGTCGATAAACAGCCATAGGCTCTGTAAACTGGTATGTAAACAAAGTAAATGTAAACGAAGCAGATTTTTTTTTTCAGCACACATAGGTAGCAGATCATGAGGAGATATTCACTGATTTAGACAACACGTGTTCTCCAGAATCATGACTTCAGAGCCCTTAGGTCATCTGGGACAGGTCTGCTAACAGTCCCCAGAGTAAGGACTAAACAAGGAGAAGCAGCTTTTAGTTTTTATGCACCAACAATCTGGAACAAACTCCCAGAGAACTTGAGGTCTGCTGCAACTCTCAGTTCTTTTAAATCGAGTCTGAAGACTTTTTTGTTTCCATTTTAACCTGCAATTTTCATTTTATTTGCTTCTTTTATTATATTTTTAAATCGAGTTTTAATTTTTAATTTTTATTATTTGCTTCTTTCATTCGCTTTTAAATGTCTTCTAATGAGTTTTATGTATTCTAATCTTGCCCCTGTAAAGCACTTTGAGTGGCCTTGTGTCTGAATTGTGCTATATAAATAAACTTGCCTTGCCTTGCCTTGTCTTACACCTTCAATTTTTTACCAGGTGAAGTTGCTTGAGCTTTTGGAGGGGAAGCAGAACGCATTCGAGCACCAGGCCGACGCGATCGTGCGACAGCTGCAACTTGAGATGGAAGAAGCCAATCGAACCAGCGCAGCGCTAGGAGAAGTCCTGAAGATCCAAGATGATTTCACACTTCTGCACAGCCTCCCGTCCATCTACCCGCCTGCTGCTAATACTAACCATGGTCAAAAAAACCTCCCCATTCCAAAAGTCGTCCCAAATTTCTTACACGTAGACACAGTCAGAAACGCGGCGGTTAAAGTTAAGGAGACCCTCGACGAACAGATGCAGAAAATAACTAGTCAAGTCAATCTGGTTGATAAAGAGGAGACAGACAAAGGCCCAATCAATGAATTGCAAACAAAGATCATGTATTTTGGCCGTAAACTTGGGGAAATCCTTAAGGAATGTCCAAGAGAAGTATTAGCAGTAGTAATTGTAGTGTTGCTGGTAATACTACAAGTCCTTTTCCCCAGTGTGTTCAAGTTTGGTCCGGGAGATGTATTACTAACAGTAGTAGGTTTAGTATTGGTGGTAATACCTGCCCTTTTCCCCAGTGGGTTCATGTTTGGTCAGAGAGATGTATCACTAGTAGTAGGTGTAGTATTGGTGGTAATACCTGCCCTTTTCCCCAGTGGGTTCATGTTTGGTCAGAGAGATGTATCACTAGTAGTAGGTGTAGTATTGGTGGTAATACCTGCCCTTTTCCCCAGTGGGCTCATGTTTGGTCAGAGAGATGTATCACTAGTAGTAGGTGTAGTATTTGTGGTAATATCCGTCCTTTTCCCCAGATAGTGTGTTCTGAGTATGATCACTTTGATGAAGATGTGTATGATCATGTGATGAGTTTGAGTAGCATACAGGAGAATGTAGGCTATGCATTCATTGAACTGTTCACAAGTGTAGGAGAGATAGAGAGAGAGAGAGAGAGAGAGAGAGAGAGAGAGAGGGAGGAGAGGGAGAGGAGAGAGAGAGAGGAGAGAGGTAAGAGAGAGAGAGAGGTAGAGAGAGAGAGACAGACAGAGAGAGAGAGAGAGATACACAAAAAATAATGCAAGTGAATTTCAAAATAAAATACCATATTTTCCAAATGACCACAGTTGACAATTATATGATTTCACTTGTTAAAATCCAAACGTTATCATAGAATATGAACTTATTAATATAAAGCATTTGGCTCACTTTCCCCCACCACCACAATATGAGAAAACACTACCTCTCTTAGCATTTCAGGCTAATCTTTTATAAATAAAGCTAAAAATAGGCATTTAGGCTCCACTTGTGAACAGTTCATTGAATATATAGCCTACATTCTCCTGATTATACTCAGGCTGCATACATTTACTTCTGTAAAGTTTTCAATGCAAAGCTATTACAGTTAAACCTGCAGTGTGTAGAAATGTGGGGCATTTTTCAGAACAGACTTGGTAGAATGAATGAATGAATGGATAAATGGATGAATGAATGAATGAATGGATGAATGAATGAATGGAGGAATGAATGAATGAATGAATGAATGGATGGATGGATGAAGGGCTTACATGACACCATTATAAAACACTGGCAGACCCAAAACCAAAGATAGATGCTAAACAATACTAACATTATCGATATAAACCATCCTGACGTTTCCTCCAGGCTTTAGTCACAAAAGAGGCTTTAACTTATAAACATTAAAGGTAAACAAACATTCCATCCTGACATCATCATAGGGCGACCGTGGCTCAGATGGTAGAGCGGGTCGGCTGATGATCAAAGGGTTGGAGGTTCGATCCCCGCCCTGCCACCTGTGTCATGGTTGTTGTGTCCTTGGGCAAGACACTTCACCCACCTTGTCGTGTGAATGTCGATAGTTAGCCTGCTGCTATCGGTGTATGAATGTGTGTGTGAATGGTAACGTGAGAAAGGAAAACAGGTCTCCCTTGCAAAAGAGTCTTCGGTCTCAATGGGATTTACCTGTAGGAGTAAAGGTTAAGAAAGAAGAAAAATCATTACTCTAAAATATATATATTTTAGTGGTTTTATAGTTTTTTACATATGGACAAAAAAAAACAGAATAAGTAAACACATACAATACATACACAACACCCAACCCCTACAATATGACACCCTGCCCTTACACCATTAGCTCGGCTGAGAAAAAACTCCCAGTAAAAAACCCTTTACCGGGATTTTAAAAAATTGAAGAAATCTCAGGGAGAGTCGACAGAGTAAGGGATCCCTCTCCCAGGACGGACATGCTGCAATAGATGTCATAAGTAGAGAAAATCATGTATATCTATGATTTATATGTATGAATAGCTTGTATGTAATGTAGGCTTTAATGCTTCAAGATTCGCTAGGTGAATATACAGTATGTGATCAAAATACATTAACTATTGAGTCTTCCATTCTTTTCTCTTTCATTTTGTATAGCCTATATATATTCACCTATTTCATCTTGGAGCATTATACATAGATAGATAGATAGATAGATAGATAGATAGATAGATAGATAGACAGACAGACAGACAGACAGACAGACAGACAGACAGACAGACAGACAGATAGATAGATAGATAGATAGATGGATGGATGGATGGATGGACGGACGGACGGACGGACGGACGGACGGACAGATAGATAGATAGATAGATAGATATAGCCATTACATACAAGCTATTTTTATTTTTTAAACACTTTAAAATCAGATTTTTGTACTCCTACTCAAGTGATATTATAATAGGTGACTTGTTATTTTTAACGGGGTAATTTTTCTAGTAAGGCAGCCTATCTCTACTCTTACTCAATATGGATTGAAGTTACTTTTTACTCAACTGCCTGCACCTTACTTTTGTTTCTGATTTTGTGTTGTTGTAATCCATGTATAAGTGAAAAATTTAATAAAAGAATGTGTACAAAAAAGGGGTAATTTTTTTTAACCATACACTGTGAAGCATTAATTTTGTTTTCATAAAATTCTAATTGTATTTATTACGATCCTCGCTATAACCGCAATGCATGATGGGTAGACACAGGCTGTAACTGTAAAACCGAGTTAAATGTAGTTAAATTTAGCTTTTGTTGTACTTAATTTCAAACCAATTATCTTTAAAATCAACTGTGTTTTAGTTTAGTTACTAGTTTAATATGTTTAATCGCGTTTATTTCAGCTCCTAATGTGAATTTATTTTACGTCAAAACCGTGAGTGAAACCTCTTCCGCCCAGATAGACTATCGTGATTCTGGCCTGTTCGAGTCATACTTACCTGGCAGGGGAGACACCATGATCACATAGGTGGTTCTCCTTGGGCGAGACTCAGGCATTGCACCCCGGCTCTGTTGATACCCAACGAAGTTTGTTTGTGGTAGTGGGGGATTGCGTTCGCGCCAACCCCTGATAACATGTCAATGAAAAGCTGTGAATGCGATTTAGTATCTACCGGTTGATTCATTTCTGTAACATCGTCGGTGCCAAATTGAACGAACAGTCCCAGCTATTAAGAACAGAGAATCTGATTTTTTTAATACGTTTATTAATATTACTTTTTAGAATCGGAGATTGTTCAGAGTGTACCGCGCATGTTAAGTTTGACCAATCAGAAATCACATACCCCAGCTTTAATGGCAAAGTGAAAATTTTTCAATAAAGTAATTTATAAAAAAATATATACATATCTATATAATGTTATAGTTGTGTTACTTTTTTTTTTTACCACACACTGTGAGGCATTTATTTAGTTTTAATTTAATTCTAATTGTATTTATTTGCTAAAAGTGAATTTTATTGCTATTTTTCTGTATATTTACCCTCATGAAGTCGTGACGCCAGTGACGCGGCAGTGACGTAAAATGAATGAGAGAGAGAGAGAGAGAGAGAGTGAGAGTGTGTGTGTGTGTGTGTGTGTGTGTGTGTGTGTGTGTGTGTGTGTGTGTGTGTGTGTGGTGTGCTAGAGAGAGAGAGAGGCATAGAGAGAGAGACAGAGAGACATAGAGAGGCAGAGAGAGAGAGAGACACAGAGAGAGAGAGAGAGAGGCAGATAGAGGGAGTGAGAGAGAGACACACACAGAGAGAGCGAGAGAGAGAGAGAGTGTGTGTGTGTGTGTTGTGTGTGTGTGTGTGTGTGTGTGTGTGTGTGTGTGTGTGTGTGTGTGTGTGTGTGTGTGTGTGCTAGAGAGAGAGAGAGAGAGTGTGTGTGTGTGTGTGTGTGCTAGAGAGAGGGACAGAGAGAGAGAGGCATAGAGAGAGAGAGAGGCAGAGAGAGAGAGGGAGAGAGAGAGGCAGAGGGAGAGAGAGAGAGACACAGAGAGAGCGAGAGAGAGAGGCATAGGGAGAGAGAGAGAGAGACACACACACAGAGAGAGCGAGAGAGAGAGAGGCAGGTCCACAGTCAGTGTATTTGTGCAGCGATCAGACGAGAGGAGACGAGACGACCATCACTGCACAACCAGCGGCTTGTTTTCAGGTAAAAAAACGCCATTTTCCGTCAATTTCTTTCACAATTCCGATACAATACGAATTCATTCTTAATCAGCTCGTTTTAAATATGAGTCTCGTGCTGTTTTTGTCTGTTTAAACGGGGAGGATGGAGATAGAGAGAGAGGGAGGGAGAGAGGGGGGCGCTGTTCACAACAAGAACCCCATTGAAATAAACCTAGCCTATTCTATCTCTTATTTTAGCGTTTTATTCCGATTTTAAAACCAGTATTGTGGGTTTTAATAGGCTATTTAGATGAATGCTATGCTCGTATATTTACTGTATTTTTCTACGGGTGCCCGAGCGTTCATTGTTTTGTCTGCGGGGCGTTTTTTCATCCATCCTTTTTAGCTGCTACGCACATTGGCACAAACCACCATCCCACTTCACATTTATAGATTTTATTTTATTTTAAAATGTTAAAGATAGATAGATAGATAGATAGATAGATAGATAGATAGATAGATAGATAGATAGATAGATAGATAGATAGATAGATAGATAGATAGATAGATAGATAGATAGATAGATAGATAGATAGATAGATATATTTGTATATATTTAACATGCTAATATCTTGGTTAGGTCTGGTGTAAGCCTTTAATTTGTGTGTCACAAGCGTGTATTGGCTAAATGCCTGTGTGTTTTGACGGTGTGTGTGTGTGTGTGTGTGAGAGAGAGAGAGAGAGAGAGAGAGAGAAGAGAGAGAGAGAGAGAGAGAGAGAGAGAGAGAGAGAGAGAGAGAGCGGTTGGTTGTAAAATGGAGGCTGAGGCGAAGATGCTGCTTCGGCCTCCTTCATCCTACACGCCTCTCTCACTCACACACACACACACACACACACACACACACACACACACACACACACACACACACACAGACGTGCTATTCTTCAGTGTCATATATACTATTTTTGTTAGGGCAGGAATACAAATGGATGTGCCATGTTTTCCTAGAAAAAAAAATCTCAATTAGAATAAACTGCCTTTGAAAGAACAACAACACACAGGCTTTGCAGCCAGTACGAACACACTATAGCATAGTCAGGCTTAGATATATCTGAAGCATTGTTATTATGCCAAGTATGAATAGAAAGTAATCAATGGTGTGTGTGTGTGTGTGTGTGTGTGTGTGTGTGTGTGTGTGTGTGTGTGTGTGTGTGTGCTGACTCATTAGAAGGGTTGCATAACCTTTGCCATGGCCTCAGCAGCCGAATTGAGTTTTGCAAACGCTGATAAACATTTTGTCCGTGTTCAAATCAGCAGCTGAGACCAAAATATTACATAAGGAAACAACACAGATACAGTACACAGCTAAAATATACAGGTCAATTTAGAGATTTCTGTCTATTTATCTTCCATAACATGTCTTCTTTCATACTAGTATAAATCAAAAGGTCCAACATGTACATTCAGGTGTTTATTTGACTAAACCT
>CM047519.1:29431590-29446590 GCA_026122265.1 Ammodytes dubius | reverse complement strand
AACAACAGCTGGCGTGGTAAAAAAAACACTACCGCTTTTGTCCAAAGGGGGGCGCTAGAATTAACACAAACTGAAAGTTCCTCGGAGCACCTTTAGATTAAAATTACATTAATATTTGTGTAAATTCTATAAACAGCTGCCATTAACCATTATGGTGTTATTCTGTGTGTGTCTTAGATTCTGAAGCGTGGTTGCCATGTGAACGACCGTGACGGCTTGACGGACATGACTCTACTTCACTACAGCTGTAAGGCCGGAGCGCACGGAGTCGGTAAGATATACTCTGGTTGCGTTCCGAATCTCATACTCTTTCTTTTTTCTATTCTACATACTACATCCGACGATAAAAAGAATCTAGTTAGGATGCAGTAGGCATACTATTGGGAAATACTTTACTGTCTTATTTCATCATAACATTGCGCCTTGATCTTGCCTCTTGCTTTTATATCCGTCGCATCCCCGTTTGTTTTCATACGGAGGCTTCGTCGATGTGACGTCACTTCACGTGCGCACTGGATTGTGGGTCAGAATCGCCCAAATAGGATGCAGTTTTCAACACTAACAATCTTGGCCGCATGAAGTAGGACATCCGGGTACTTCTAACCATCCTAAATCTGGCCACAAGAATCGGAACATCCTAAATCTTTTTTCTACCAGACTATATAGTATGTAATGTAATAATATATTATTCTGCCCCTGTGTTTGCCCATAGGAGACCCCTCATAATACCTTTCTGCCCCTGTGTTTCCCCGTAGGAGACCCCGCGGCGGCCCTGCGTCTGTCCGCCCAGCTGATCTCTCTGGGCGCCGATGTCAGTCTGAGGAGCAGGTGGACCAACATGAACGCGCTGCACTACGCAGCCTACTTTGATGTTCCTGAACTCATACGCGTTCTACTGAAGAGCGCTAAACCCAGAGGTACAGACAGACAGACAGACAGAGGTACAGACAGACAGACAGACGGACAGACAGACGGACAGACAGAGGGAGATACACAGACAAACACAGAGGGAGACAGACAGACAGACAGAGGGAGACAGACAGACAGAGGGAGACAGACAGACAGATAGGGAGACAGACAGACAGACAGACACACATACACAGGGAGATACACACACATACACACACACACACACACACACACACACACACTGAGGGAGACACACACACACACACAGAAAGACAGCCAGACACTCACTCACTCACTCACTCACTCACTCACTCACTCACTCACTCACTCACTCACTCACTCACACTCACTCACCCACTCACTCACTCACTCACTCACTCAAGGTTAAATCCTGGGGCCACTTCTATCTATGAATGTAACTTCCAGATGATTCCAAAAACAAGCTACACAATACGCACTGTCCCTGTTTCAAGTAAAAAAAGTCAATAAAACAAGTCTTGAACAATCTTAAATGCATTTTAAAGGCCGGTACTAAAGGGCGCTCCGGTGGCGTAGTGGATAGAGCGCGTACCATATCGGCTCCGGCCTTCGTTGCAGTGGTTGCGGGTTCAAATCCGACCCGTGGACCTTTACTGCAGGTCATCCCCCCCCCCCCCCCTCTCTCTCTCTCTCTCTCTCTCTCTCTCTCTCTCTCTGTCTCCCCATTTCAACTCTGTACTGTCTAATAAAGCTTGAAAATGCCAAAAAATAAGGTCATCCCCCTCTCTCTCTTTCTCTCTGTCTCCCCATTTCAACTCTGTACTGTCTAATAAAGCTTGAAAATGCCAAAAAATAATCTTAAAAAAATACATATATACTGTACTAAATATGCATTGTGTTGCCCTCTCCCTCTCCCTCTCCTCTCTCTCTCTCTCTCTCTCTCTTCTCTCTCGTCTCTCTCTGTCTCTCTCTCTTCTCTCTCTCTCCTCTCCTCTCTCTCTCCCTCTCCTCTCTCTCTCTCTCTCTCTCCTCTCTCTCTCTCTCTCTCTCCTCTCTCTCTCTCCTCTCTCTCTCTCTCTCTCTCCTCTCCTCTCTCTCTCTCTCTCCTCTCTCTCTCTCTCCCTCTCTCTCTCCCTCTCTCTCCTCCCTCTCTCTCTCTCTCTCTCTCCTCCTCTCTCTCTCTCTCTCTCTCTCTCTCTCTCTCTCCTCTCTCTCTCTCTCTCTCTCTCTCTCTCTCTCTCTCTCTCTCTCTCCAGTGCTGAACTCGACGTGCAGTGACTTCCACCATGGCACGGCTCTGCACATTGCGGCCTCTAACCTCTGTCTGGGCGCCGTCAAGTGTCTGCTGGAGCATGGAGCTAACCCCTCAGTCAGGGTAAGGACAGACAGACACACAGACATACAGACAGACGGACAGACAGACAGACAGACACACACACACACACACACACACAGATAGACAGACACATATTTCATCTCTGTCTCTGCAAAACTGTCTAATAAAATAAAAAAATGCCAAAAAATAATCTTTGTTTTTCTCTCTCTCCCCCTCTCTCCTCCCCTTCCCCTCCTCCTCTCCCCCCTTCCCCCCTCTTCCCCCCCCCCCCCTCTTCCCCTCTCTCCCCCCCCTCCCCCCCCCCCCTCCCAACAGAATGATAAGGGCAGTGTCCCGGCTGACGTGGTGCCCGACCCGATGGACATGACTCTGGATAAGACTGAAGCCGCCCTGGTGGCCAAAGACATGAAGACTCTGCTGCAGGACGCGGTTCCTCTGAGCTGCAACCTGCCCAGAGCCACACTGCCCAACTACGACAACATCCCGGGGGCCTAATGCTGTCCTCCCTGGGGCTGAAGCTAGGGGAGAGGATCATACTGGATGATATGAAGGTAAGGGGTTTAAACCTTACCTCTTTGTTTTCATATGGAGGCTTCGTCGATGTGACGTCACTTCACGTGCGCACTGGATTGTGGGTCAGAATCGCCCAAATAGGATGCACTTTTCAACACTAACAATCTTGGCCGCATGAAGTAGGACATCCGGGTACTTCTAACCATCCTAAATCTGGCCACAAGAATCGGGACATCCTAAATCTTTTTTCTACATACTATATAGTAGAAAGTATGCGATTCGGAACGCAACCAGAGTCCTGACCTCACTTTACATGCGACTCTATTTAAAAAAAACGTGCTTGTGCTTAGCTGTTGCACAAGCACACCGGTGGAATTCCCAGGTTATTTAGGCGCTGGTAAAACAATGGCGGCACAGCCAGCGCATCATGTCATAGAGGACATTATAGTGCAATTGTCACCATGGTAGTCTCGCAAATGAGAATATGGATCAATAAGTACAAGATCTTTATAACTTATACTTTATAAAAAAGACCCAGTGATGAGCTGCTTTCACACAATGACAGATCCATTGTGTGTTGGTAACTCTTAGTACATAACAGGGCAGTTTGGGGTTATTCTCTGAACTTAGAAAAAAATCATTTAATTAGCCGAACGTGAGTGTGCTTTTATTTTGAAAGAGACACAGGAACGTAGCGTAGCATCAGTCACTAGCAGCGAGTGCACACACACACACACACACACGCACGCACGCACACACACACACACACACACACACACACACACACACACACACACACAGACACACAGACACACAGGTGCTTTCCGCGTGCTAGTGAATGCGTTCTCTCAGTACGTCTAGTCCAGTCTCTGAACAGTGTGTTTTCACTGTGTAACCAACTGTAGCTCCAGAGAGAGGCGGACAGAGACGACAGCCCCAAAGCAAAACTCAAACAGGTTGGTAGCCCACGGGAAGCTACGGATTACGGATTACTGAGCTGAACCCTGAATGCACCATGATGACATCACCATTAAACCTGTTTCACCTTCAATAAATGTTTAACAAGAATATGTGATCCTTCCTTCCTTCCTTCCTTCCTTCCTTCCTTCCTTCCTTCAGTCCAGGAACCATCAAGTTGTTTTTATCAGATCATCTTTTTCGAATAGTGTCAGAGTTTTTAAACCAAACAGCAAGAGAACATTCCCCATTTACAAGGTTTTAAAACCGGAAAATGCTACATTTGAAACTCTGAAAATCTTTTGGTGAACATTTTTGAAGAAGGAAACTTTTTCAGATAAACATTTTCAGACTAGAAATGTGTTTTGCAACTCTTTTTTAAAGTTGCAAAAAACTTTATTTTTCAGATTTGAATTTTGGCAGGTTTATCTGCTAACCTAATACAACCTTATAGGAATACTTCACCCATACAGAACCAGCGTTCTATCATTATAAAATCACTATTATAATATAATGAATGAGGTTTTTCTTCCCTCAGTCTTCCCTCAGTCTTCCCTTGGCCCAGCTGTCCTGTTAATCCTAACCCTTACTGTGATGTCACAAGAAGGAAAATGTAGGGTTAGACAGTGAGACCATAAAACACTCTTTCTGCCTTTTCTCAGGCTAGGATGAACCGATTTCTAAAAAATTTGCACATTTATACTACATAGGATCTCAGAGTTCAATACACCTTCATATTCCCACCGGTGAAGTAGGTCTTTTACCCCTATCTCTCCTCTCTTGCAGACTCTAATATATAGTTTTTTCTCTGCTTCCCAGACGGGCACCCTGCGTTTCTGTGGGACCACAGAGTTTGCCAGCGGTCAGTGGGTGGGAGTTGAGCTGGACGAGCCAGAGGGGAAGAATGATGGAAGTGTGGGAGGGGTCCGCTACTTCATCTGCCCTCCGAAGCTAGGTCTGTCTGTGTGTGTGTGTGTGTGTGTCTGTGGGGGTGTGTGTGTCTGTCTGTCTGTCTGTCTGTGTGTGGGGGGGTGTGTGTGTGTGTGTGTGTGTGTGTGTGTGTGTGTGTGTGTGTGTGTGTGTGTGTGTGTGTGTGTGTGTGTGTGTGGGTCTGGGTGTGTGTGTGTGTGTGTGTGTGTGGGGGAGGGGGGGGTGTGTGTGTGTGTGTGTGTGTGTCTATGTGTGTGTGTGTGTGTGTGTGTGTGTCTGTCTGTCTGTCTGTCTGTCTGTCTGTCTGTCTGTCCGTCCGTCTGTCTGTCTGTGTGTCTGTCTGTGTCTGTCTGTCTGTCTGTCTGTCTGTCTGTCTATCCGTGTCTGTGCGTGTCTGTCTGTGCGTGTCTGTCTGTCTGTCTGTCTGTCTGTCTGTCTGGCTGTTTGTACCGTAGCTTCTGTAAATTATCCCAAACGGTGATTTTCAAGTTTCACTGCTTTTTATTAATTTTTTGTTGTTTTTCCCCAGGTATCTTCGCTCCGGTTTCTAAGATCTCCAAAGCCGTGGATCAGACTGTCTCCTCTGTGACATCGACCCCGCGAACCCCACGCCTAGACCTGGCCGCACGACTCGCCGGGAAGACCAAGAAAGAGAAGGAGAAGAAGGAGAGAGAGAAGGGTAAGACCAAGAGAGAGAAGGAGAAGAAGGAGAAGGAGAAGAAAGAGAAGGAGAGAGAGAAGGGTAAGACCAAGAAAGAGAAGGAGAAGAAGGAGAAGGAGAAGAAAGAGAAGGAGAGAGAGAAGGGTAAGACCAAGAGAGAGAAGGAGAAGAAGGAGAAGGAGAGAGAGAAGGGTAAGACCAAGAAAGAGAAGGAGAAGAAGGAGAAGGAGAAGAAAGAGAAGGAGAGAGAGAAGGGTAAGACCAAGAGAGAGAAGGAGAAGAAGGAGAAGGAGAGAGAGAAGGGTAAGACCAAGAAAGAGAAGGAGAAGAAGGAGAAGGAGAGAGAGAAGGGTAAGACCAAGAAAGAGAAGGAGAAGAAGGAGAAGGAGAAGAAAGAGAAGGAGAGAGAGAAGGGTAAGACCAAGAGAGAGAAGGAGAAGAAGGAGAAGGAGAGAGAGAAGGGTAAGACCAAGAAAGAGAAGGAGAAGAAGGAGAAGGAGAAGAAAGAGAAGGAGAGAGAGAAGGGTAAGACCAAGAGAGAGAAGGAGAGAGAGAGAGGGAGAGAGAGAAGGGTAAGACCAAGAGAGAGAAGGAGAAGAAGGAGAGGGAGAGAGAGAAGGGTAATGTTCACTCACAATAATACACTCACAACATATAGACAAAAATTAAAATTATAAAAAGCTGTTATCAAATAAAATCAGAAAAAACTGTTTTCAATTAAAATAATAAAAACAGTTCCAAGTAAATTAAAAATCATAAAAACAACTACAAGTAAAAGAGGTGTTCTGAAATGCTCTCAGCTTAGATTTAAAAGCGTTCAAAGAAATCATTTCGGTTAATTTAAAATCTTTGTGTAGCCAGTTCCATGTGGTGGGAGCAGAATGGATGAAAGACCTTTTTCCTAATTCTGTGCGTGCAAATGGAACTGACAGAAGCATCTGATTGTTTGAACGCAGATTGTGGGAAGCAACAGCAAGCCAATGGTGGCGCCATCTTTTATTTTTTATTTATTTTTTGAGAATGCAAACTTTATATGTATATACAGCTCCGGAAAAAATTAAGAGACCAGTCTGGATTTTTCTCAAATCTTCATCTCTACATTACTTATTGAAAATGCTCTTTTAATGACAACAAATGTATTGTGAATTTGGTAGAAATGTTGTCAGTAGTTTATATTATAAAATCCAAATGTTCATTCTACTCAAACATATGCCTGTAAATAGTAAAACGAGAGACACTGAACATTTGAAGTGGTGGAACAAGTGAAGTGGCAGTGTTATAGAGGGGCGGCAGTGGTGAAGTGGTAGGGAGTTCGCCTCTGGTGTGCAGGGTCGGAGGTTCGATCCCCCGTCTCCCCGCCACATGTCCAAGTGTCCCTGGGCAAGACACTGAACCCCGAATTGCTCCCGTAGTTAGCTTAGTTAACTTAGCACCCTAGTGCTAAGCCTACCCTGCGTGGTAGCTGCTGCTATCGGTGTATGAATGTGTGTGTGATTGGGTGAATGTGTACAAAACAATGTAAAGCGCTTTGGGTCTGTGAATAACGGAGATAAAGCGCTATATAAGTCCATTTACCATTTACCATTTACCATAATATACCTAATGTCTGTCTGCCTGTCTGTCCCTCAGCCCATAAGAAGAAGTCTCCAGCCCTGCCTCTGGACCCTGAAGGTCTGAATGTGGAGGTTGGAGATCAGGTCCTAGTCGCCGGGCAGAAGATCGGAACCGTTCGATTCTACGGGAAAACTGACTTCGCTCCAGGTCTGTGTGTGTGTGTGTGTGTATGTGTGTGTGTGCGTGCGTGTGTGCGTGTGTGCGTGCGTGTGTGTTCGATTCTACAGGAATTCTAGAAATTGAAAGATTAATTTACTTTTTGCAATCTATCACTGATTGATTTACTTTATTTCGAACATGAAAGCAAGAAAAACAAAGTTAAAATAGTGGCAGAGACAGGCCGCTCTGGTGGTGTAGTGGATAGAGCGCGTACCATATCGGCTCCGGCCTTCGTTGCAGTGGTCGCGGGTTCAAATCTGACCCGTGGACCTTTACTGCAGGTCATCCCCCCCCTCTCTCTCTCTCTCTCTCTGTCTCCCCATTTCAACTCTATACTGTCTAATAGAACTTGAAGATGCCAAAAAATAATCTTTTGAAAAAAAAGCAGATGAATAAAGAAAAAAGAAAAAACAGACACACTTTCTTCCACATGCTCGAAAGGGGGTCGGAGGAAGTAAAGAAATATTTTTTACAAACGTTCATGTACTGATAAAAGAAATATTCGGATTATCTTGTTATGTTTCCTCACAGGTATTTTTTTTTCTTCAAAAATGTCAAACAATGTTTACATAATTGATCTGTATAATGTAGTGATATTTTGATCCCAATATAAATGTAATTAAGGGGAAAAAGGTAAAAGATGTTGGACCATGTTTAACCTTTCCTCCCCTGGTCTCCTGCAGGATACTGGTTTGGTGTTGAGTTGGACCAACAGACGGGGAAACATGACGGCTCCGTGTTCGGCGTCCGTTACTTCAGCTGTCTGCCCAAATATGGAGTGTTTGCCCCGCCCTCACGCGTACAGAGGTAAGATACACACACACACACACACACACACGCCCTCACGCGTACAGAGGTAAGATAAACACACACACACACACACACACACGCCCTCACGCGTACAGAGGTAAGATAAACACACACACACACACACACACACGCCCTCACGCGTACAGAGGTAAGATAAACACACACACACACACACACACACACACACACACACACACACACACACACACATTTTTATGGATTTATAACTTACAAACATACAAACAACAACACTGAAGACATGAGACAGACCTACAAATATTTTTTTCTTTTTAAAATTATGATTTTCACCAAATACAGTCTATTTGAAGTCCCTTATAAATTCACTGTTTTTCTTTTTGCCGTGTCAGAATCGGAGGCCCTAAAGACGGCTCACAGAACGACAAATCCATGGTGAAGAAAGTCCACCAAGTCACCAGTAAGTTTCTTTTATGATGGGGCGCTCCGGTGGTGTAGTGGATAGAGCGTGTACCATATTGGCTCCGGCCTTTGTTGCAGTGGTCGCGGGTTTGAATCCGACCCGTGGACCTTTACTGCAGGTCATCCCCCCTCTCTCTACCTCTCTCTCTCTCTCTCTCTCTCTCTCTCTCTCTCTCTCTCTCTCTCTCTCTGTCTCCCCATTTCAACTCTGTACTATCTAATAAAGCTTGAAAATGCCAAAAAAAAGTTTATTTTATGATAATAATAGATGTATTTATTGCATAGCGCCTTTAAAAACAATGGTTTACAAAGTGCTTTGAAACATAATGTTTTTTTAAACTTATCCAAATATTCAGACTTATCATAATTTTTCTTCCAACAGTGTCTCAGCCCAAGAGAAACTTCAACACCATGCGTTCTCCTAAAGACCTGACATCTGAGAGCTCCATATCCAGGTGGGTTACACACACACACACACACACACACACACACACACACACACACACACACACACACACACACACACACACACACACACACACACACACACACACACATAGACACACACACACACACACACACTAAAATATCTTGTCTTGTTTTACAGGTTGCTGTTTTGCTGTTGGTTTCCATGGATGCTTCGCGCTGAAATGCAATCCTAACCACCTGTACAATACATCCACTATTCTATTCTATCATCCTTTTTCTTTCTCTCTTTCTCTCTATCTCTCTATCCCATAATCAACCTTTTACTGTCTTCAATAGTTAAAACCCCGCCCCTCTTACTCTCTCAATTCTCAGCCCCAAATATCTCTCATTTAGCCGTTCTATATTAAAATCTATCGTGCCTTGTATCTTATCAATATGTCCTGCGTTCCTTTTAATCAAACTCAAAACACAGAAATAAATCTCTCCCTTAAAATATAAACCACGTTACCGGTGTTATTAAATAAGTTTTTCGTCCGTGTTGTAATAATAATAATAATTGATAGGTTTTATATAGCGCTTTATTGCCTAGGCACTCAAAGACGCTTTACAGCAACCATGGCCAGGCGGGGATTGAACCGCCAACCCTTGGATCGTTGGCCGACCCGCTTAACAACCTGAGCCACAGTCGCCCCAAATACTTTTGTATCTAAAAGTAAAAACTAAAACCAACTTAACTTTAGTTTTGATGCTGCTACGCGTTCTGATTTTTGCTGCTATCTCGATTTGGGTCTTAGCAGAAGTTTTTCTAACATTTCAGTTTTTGGTTCCAGTGAGGTTTTAGAATTTGGATATAATGCTGATTTCTTGGACTTGTGGTTTGCAGTTCATAAAATGGTTATATGCGTACTCGTTAAAGCAACAATGTGTAACTTTTTCACCTTATAAAAAAATAGTTTCAAATTCGGTGTTTCGGTCTCTGTAGTATTACATCCAATGGCTGATACTAACTGCCCTATGTGTGTTATGCGACAGTGCAGTTGCATTCAGAGACCTCTAGATGGCACCAAAGCGCACCGAAATGTTACATATTGTTGCTTTAAATCCTGTTATATAAACTCCGAAATTTGCAGAACAAATGACAGAATATTTTTACGTTATTCTGACTGAAAAATACTGGGCTGACATTTAGACCCAGATTTGAACTGCTGCTTTGAGACCAAAAACGTCATTTTATGCCTAATGTATAGTTCTCAGTTGGGTCTTTCCACCTATATACCATCTAGGCAGAATACACCTCCTTAAAGACCTACTTCACCGGTGGGAATATGAAGGTGTATTGAACTCTGAGATCCTATGTAGTATAAATGTGCAAACATTTTAGAAATCGGTTCATCCTAGCCTGAGAAAAGGCAGAAAGAGTGTTTTATGGTCTCACTGTCTAACCCTACAGTTTCCTTCTTGTGACATCACAGTAAGGGTTAGGATTAACAGGACAGCTGGGCCAAGGGAAGACTGAGGAAAGACTGAGGGAAGAAAAACCTCATTCATTATATTATAATAGTGATTTTTTAATGATAGAACGCCGGTTCCGTATCGGTGAAGTATTCCTCACAACTGTGTTCTAATCGTGGCATGTATTTATCTGAATAACCTCCATTTTTAAACGTGAGAAATCTTAGAAAACTTTAGTCAGAGCTTGAACAGCTTGTTACCACCTGCATGCTTTACTGTCAGATGTCAAATTGGAAACAGGGTTAACCATGTGTTGGCTTTATTCTATTTTAATCAAAGCGTAATAGTCTGTTATGTATATTTTTTCGTGTATGTTACCGGCATCATTTAAAATATTCTTGGTCTCGCTAATATACAGAGCTGAAATGCTGCTTTCATTTTCAAGTGAATTTATTAAAAGAAAAATGTTGACGTAGTTGCATATAGCGTAAAGATACAATACATCTTTAAGTTGTTTTTTTTGCTCTAAAACAACATATGCCAGATAGCCGGATAGAGGTTTTGCAAAACGAACTTTTTCATTTGCATAAGTAGATTAAATTAAATGTAATATTTAGTATATACTTTGCTGTAGTAAGACATTATAGTGACTTTATTTAATCAGTGTGTTGCCAGTAGTAGCAACATTAGTCCTTCTAAATTAGAGTAAAAAATACAGAATATTATAGAAATTATACGAAGATGTAAATTTGTCGTTGACCAAAAGTGCTAACAGACCCAAAATGATGATGACTTTATTTGATGCAACTTTTTAAAAAATTCTCAAAAAAGTTTGAATCAAAAAGTGTTGTAAGCCCCAAGCTACGAGTGATAATCAATGTGTCTGAAAATAAGATTTATTTAAAGTTGATGTCCTCTTTTGAACGTTGAATATTTGTTTTAAGATAATCAGTTGTACAGCTCCGTGTCCCTTCGCCAAAACTAACGAAACTCGTCAAATGTAGGTTTTTTAAATTTTATTTTATACTTATTTTTTAAAAAGTTCATAGATATCTAAACCCTAAAAGTTGTCTCTCTCTATCTCTCTTCCATTCCCCTCTCCATCCCTCTCTCTCTCTTTCTCTCTCTCCATTATTCTCTCCATCCCTCTCTCTTTTCTCTCTCTCTCTCCATTTAAAAATAGACCTTTTGTGAATGTGAGCATCTGCGAAAACAAAGATACTACAAGTTAATCTAAAAGTTACGTGTGTGCTTAATGTTGAAAATTCTCTCTCGAACTAGAGTCTGTGCATAACTTTAAAAACAGCAATATGTGACCAGTGTCCCTACCTATCATTGTGTGTTAATGTCTGTCTACACACTCACACACAGAGATGAACACACTCACACTCAATACACACGCGACACTGCTGTTGATATTTGTTCATTTTTGTGGCCGTAGAATCACTTTCAACATTATACTTACGATTACAATCTGAACTGCAGCATTTACACACGTCATATGTTCAGTTTTAACTCAACCAGTTGCAGAGTTTTAGTCGGAAAATGTTTTTTTTATTCAAAAAAGTGAATGAGTCTCAGTCCTCTTCACTATAGCAGACCCGGGTTAGAATCCAGCCCGGGTCGTTCTCTGCATGTCATTCCCCCTCTCTGACACATTTAATCTCTGTCTCTACACACTGTCTATTAAAGCGGAAAAAACTTCCCAAAAAAGGGACAAAACTACAATAGATCTCATAAAACTACAAAAAAAATGGAAATCAATCAAGTAGTCTGGATCATAAAATGTGTTTTATGACGTCCCTAAAAATTTCACTTTTTTTCAAATGTATTGAGAGACTAAATTAACTTAATATCAACTCTTATTGAACCCAAATCTGTCCTAACAAAGCATTTACTTATCTGAAATATAGTTTAGACTTGGTTATTGAACATTCTTGCAAGAACATTTTAGTGGGGGCGGGACCCGATAAGCCTTTGGCTTCTCCTGCTTCCCTTCGGACGATAACACAAAGTAATATGTGTGAACGTGCAAAGAGAAAATTATGTATTATGTGTAATTGTCCGGAAGAATAATAAAAAAAAAAAAAAAAAAAAAACATTTCTCGAAAAATCTGTTGCAAGAATTAAAAAGTAAACTCATTTCCGGATGACATGAAGCTTAACCTTCCCAGATTCACACTGCTAGCTCCCTTCCCCTTGCCATCAAATATTTTGTTTTTTAAATCCTCCTATAATCCTACTGATCGGTGTATACGTCTGAGAAAATATAACGTTTGAACTCGTTCTCATATAATAACTAACTCAGCACTGGTTGTTTTAACATTGACAGGTCTTAAGATTATACAGTATATAGCCTATATTTTGATAACGTCACTAAGTGTACTTTTAAGTTCTCCGGTTTTTTGTAAAGTGTGTGTGTGTGTTAATTTGTGCTCGGTTACACAGTCAATGTGTGTGAGTTTCTCCCTGTTTATAAAAAGTGTGTATAATGGTGGACGTTAAAGTTGAAACGGGAGCGAACGAAAATCGAACGTCCCAATTCTATACCACATACTCACTGCATGCAATCTCTCTCTCCCTCCCTCTCTCTCTCTCTCTCTCTCTCTCTCTGTCTTTCCCTCTCTCTCTCTCCCTCTCTCTGTATTTCCCCCTCTCCCTCTCTCTCTCTCTCTCCCCCTCTCTCCCTCTCTCTCTCTATCTCTCCCTTCTCTCCCTCTCTCCCTCTCTCACTCCCTCTCTCTCTATCTCTCTTCTAGTCTTCCTCTCTCTCTCTGTAACTTTCTCAGTATTTTCTGATTTTGGTTTCTCAGTCTGTGTCTCTTTCTCTTCATCAGCATGAAGGAATTGCTTCTAATAAAACCAGTGACTCTATGAATATAATAAAGAATTTGATGTTTTTATAACTCTCCTGTCCGTTGCTTTTAATTGCAGAATTCAGACATATTTAAATTAATTATTATTGTATACACTATTGCAAATTAGCCATGGTCCTACCAGACCATTGTACTTCATTTAGCCTGGTCCTACCAGACCATCGTACTTCATTTAGCCTGGTCCTACCAGACCATCGTACTTCATTTAGCCTGGTCCTACCAGACCATCGTACTTCATTTAGCCTGGTGCTACCAGACCATCGTACTTCATTTAGCCTGGTCCTACCAGACCATCGTACTTCATTTAGCCTGGTCCTACCAGACCATCGTACTTCATTTCATTTGTACAGAAGGTCTGGAATCGCTCAATTGACAAACGTTCACTCACTTGAAGGCGGGTGTCTGTTGAAGTTTAAAACTATTGGATCTGCCCAGTGCCACTCTGGATCTGCCAACCAATCGCATAACGTTTGGTCGTGACGTTATGTCATGCGCCGGCTTCTGACTACAACTGAAACTGGCGCACGACCTCAACGTCATTGTTCTCAGCCACTCCCTCTGTTCACTGATTGGACCGGTAAAAGAGAAAACCCGCAAATATACCGCGGACCCAGACTGACTACTGAAGGGAAATGAAAATTGAGCGGAAGTAAGAAGGTGGGCGGTGCCAGGCTACTTGCAAATAGGCCCTTTGACACAATTTATATGTGATTTTGAGCATACAGTTGTATCTACAATCACTCCTCCAAATGTGTTATTTCAGACATAAAATCAATGTCAGCTTCATGTTCGATAGGATACAGTAAGAAATCTCTTTATTCATCCCTTCCAGGTTGCTCCAAAAACAAAGAATAGAAAATAAGTGAAATATAGAATATACAAAGTGTTTTGTAGTGTTGCTCTGGTGGTGTAGTGGATAGAGCGTGTACCATATTGGCTCCGGCCTTTGTTGCAGTGGTCAAATGTGGGTTCAAATCTGACCCGTGGACCTTTACTGCAGGTCATCCCCCCTCTCTCTCTCTCTCTCTCTCTCTATCTCTCTCTCTCTCTCTCTCTCTCTCTCTCTCTCTCTCTCTCTCTCCTCTCTCTCCCCATTTCAACTCTGTACTATCTAACAAAAAGCTTGAAAATGCCCCAAAAAATACTAAGTTTAACTGAATGGTAAAAAAAAAAAAAAATTCTTATTACTTAAACTTAAAGTTTCTCAAATTTTAAATTCTAACATTAGCAGTTTCTTTGTCAAGTGTTTCAAATTAAAACTACAGAAAAAAATATTTTGTATCACTTGCAAATTGGAAACCTTGAAAATAAAATTCATGTAGTGTAGAGCCTACTGAAATTTTCCTCGAACATAATTTTTGCAGGCAATAAAGACTGAATAATAATAAAAACCAACACAGAATTCATATCATTATAACGACATTTATTTCATAGTGAAAACATTCCAGGTTACAAAATTGTGCTTCGGTTTCAAACCTACAAACAGCATCTTTAATCTTTAAAACACTGATTTCAATAAATAACATAGTAAATACAAAATAATTTACAACTAGAAAAACTATGGATGGAACAACTCAAGTCTGGGTTGTCTGACTTTTCTCAGCAGCTCCTGAATGCAACATTGCAGATAGAAAATGTTTTGTCACATCATATAACATGAATATGACTACTTTACAATACTTCCCTGCTATTTAGTACGGTAGAAAAATATTTAGGATGTCCCAAAACATGTAGTGAAAATACCCAGATGTCCTACTACATCCGGTGGTGATTTTTAGTGTTGAAACCAGCAGCTTTATGGAGGTTCTGACCCACAATCCACTGCAGCAGAAGTTGTGTTTAACCATTATTAATTCATTTTTATCAATACCAGTATTTTTTATATGAAATAACAGATGTTTGTTTATCAATTCAACATTCACTTTTCCAGAAATCAA
>CM047519.1:29411590-29424090 GCA_026122265.1 Ammodytes dubius | reverse complement strand
CTATTTTACAAGCAATTTGTAGTATATTAAAATAATAATAATAATAATTCAAACCACAGAGCAGCATTTACATATTCAACTTTTTATTTTCTATTAACATGTTACAGTTTCATTGTTACACCTTTCTGTCAGTGACTCAAAAAGTCAAAAAAAGGAAGAGTCAGTTTTGACAGTATTTAGTGTTTGTATCAGTATTATCCAGTCTTTAACCGTGTTTAGAAAGGTGTGTGTGT
Organism: Ammodytes dubius; assembly: GCA_026122265.1. Taxonomy (NCBI): domain Eukaryota; kingdom Metazoa; phylum Chordata; class Actinopteri; order Uranoscopiformes; family Ammodytidae; genus Ammodytes; species Ammodytes dubius. The sequence continues at coordinate 29,423,857 of CM047519.1, read as the reverse complement.
GTGTGTGTGTGTGTGTGTCTCAGTGTGTGTGTTTGTCTCAGTGTGTGTGTGTGTTTGTCTCAGTGTGTGTGTGTGTGTCTCAGTGTGTGTGTGTGGTGTGTGTGTGAGTCAGTCAGTCAGTCAGGGGTGTGTGTGTGTGTGGGTCTCAGTGTCAGTGTGTGTGTGTGTGTCTCAGTGTGTGTGTGTGTGTGTGTGGGTCTCAGTCTGTGTGTTTGTCTCAGTCAGTGTGTGTGTGTGTGTAGGGAATGATCTCAGCAGCTCAAATAATATAACAAGAAATACAAAAAAACAAAACATATACAGCGTATGATTTAACGGCCCGGTCGAACATTTTGTGCCATATTTCAGGAAAGCAACATTTTGGTTGTTTGTTAAAGTTACAGTGTGTAACTTTGGGTGTGTCAGAGAAGTGAAACATTTTCTAAGGTTTATTCTCATAACTGAATACACAAACTTTCCTCACAGGGAAAATGTAGATCCCTGGAACACTGTTTGAAGTTAGAAAGCTTCCTGAAAAGTTACTGTTTCACTGTTGTTGTTGTTTACAGCAGCAGGGCCCACAGTTTGGTTTACAAATATATTCTAGTCTTATATTTGGTTCCAGGTTCCTCAAAATAATTTGATTCATGATGATAGAATTATTCAATACTAAGAATTACATGTAGAGAAAATATGTTTAGTAAACTAACTGCAGGCTCTGTGAATGTAAACAAACCCCTCCTCTGAAATTACATGGTGACCCTTTAAGTCAATAGCCTCTTTCAATATTGTACCAACTCCACATGTAGTCAATCGCGTGTGATGCCAAAATGCCCCAAAGAAAATGCCTGAAAATAATCATTCATGAAATATCAGTGATTCACAAGGATTAATAGTATCTAGGAGGGGATGTAGCTCAGTGTGTAGGGCGGTCGTCCACTGGGTTACAGGGTCGGTGGTTGGATCCCCCGTCTCCCCGCCACATGTCCAAGTGTCCCTGGGCAAAGAGACACTGAACCCTAAATGTCTCCTGATAGTTAGCTTGCACCCTGCGTGGTAGCTGCTGCTGCTATCGGTGTATGAATGTGTGCTCCAGTTGTTTGGATAAAACACATACATTTTAACATGGTCATTCATGTAGCCTTAATATCAAAATGTTAATAAATACAGTATTTAACCAACTCAACATGAGCCCTGCGTTCCAAATCTCATACTCTTTCTTTTCTCTATTCTACATACTACATCTGACCATAAAAATAATCTAGTTAGGATGCAGTATGCTACAATTTGTACATACATTTACTTATTTATTTCATCCTAACATGGCTCCTTGATCTTGCTTCTATATCCGTCGCATCCCCGGTTGTTTTCATACGGAGGCTCCGTCGATGTGACGTCACTTCAGGTGCGCACTGGATTGTGGGTCAGAATCGCCCAAATAGGATGCTGTTGTCAACACTAAAAATCTCGGCCGGATGTAGTAGACATCCGGGTATTTCTAACCATACTAAATCTGGCCACAAGAATCGGGACATCCTAAATCTTTTTTTTCTACCAAACTAAATAGCAGAAAGTATGGGGATTGGAACGCAGTGTGTATCTCTATAAAAGTAACGTGTTCCTTTCCAATGCTGTCGGTAGCTTTAGCTCGTAGCATAGTTAGCGTCGGGTTGGAAGAGAATTTTATGATTGTTTTAAAATACAAAAATTTAAATACAAAATGTTTTTCTTTTAAATTCGGGTCAAAAAAGTAAAAAGTAAACTTTAAACAATTTTTTTTCCCCGTTGTGATTTCATTATCATAGATTGATATAATAGCCGTATACTGTATATAATTTTAAAAATGGAAAATCAATCCATTGTTTAAACCTGCAGCGTGTAGAATTTTGGGTTTTATTTCCTAGCAGATTTTGTAGAAAGTAATTATAATATCCATAAGTACATTTAATTTAGTGCATAATAGCTGAAACATTTTTTTTGAATTATTTTTTTCCCTTAGAAAGGGTCTCATATATGTCCATATTTCTGCAAATCTTGGACCAAAGCCTAGTGCCGCCATCTTGAAAGTGTCATTATTATTTATTATACATCTTGTTTTGGTGTATTCTTTTAACTAGATATGCCTTCTTGGCCATGCAATATTGTGAGCCTATATTTGCACATTGGGCACCTTTTAATTGTATTATCAAATTCTTGTATTATTATTCATTTTAATCCTTTTTGTTTTTTAGCTTAACACCAATTCCTGTCCAGGGACTACAGACGAAAATTAGCCATGTGGCTATAATCTGGCTCAATTGTATATTGTGCATTGTCCCTGCTAAATAAACAATAAATGAAATAGTTGGAACGTCATCAGGTGCATCGTTTAAAATTTAAAATTGTTCTTGTCCTTGAAGGCCACTGTAGCTTCTGTTATTATTCTAAAGGGTTGGGGTTACCCAGGGAGTGTTGCATTCTAGAACTTTGTAGAATTTTCTCATATTACACACTGCACCTTTAAGATTAATTCATAATTTTTTGACCCTGATTAAAGAAAAAAACAACTTGTATTTAAATTTATTTTTATATTTTAACATGAAAATTAAAATCAAATCAAATAACCACTAATTTCGTTGTAACTTTCACAAATGGTAAATGGACTTGATTTATATATATATAGCGCTTTTTAGCCTTTTTTCTCAGCCCCAAAGCGCCCTACAAATGTACAAATTGCCTCTTTATATATAAAAAACACTAAAAACTCATCAGAAGTGTGAAGCTGGGTGATGCTGCCTTGTGGCCATCTGTCCAGCGGCACTATTAGCATTATTAGCTTTATTATTATTATCTCGTAGCATAGTTAGCGCCGTGTTGGAGAATTCCTTCAAGATGTCCACTGTTTCCCTTTGCAATAGCAGAGAATCCTGGACAAACTCTTGCTGGCTTTCCACTAGCAGCTGAACCGATTGAGCTAGCGTCTCCATAGAGCGCGAAACGGACGTTAATAGCATCCTACCGGCGCGCTGCTGCTCCAAACTCTGCGACGCCATTTTAGCTACGTTGTCGCGGGCGCGGTTTGATGATGACGCTCCGGCCGGGAGACGCTCCGATTGGTTAGAAAGTGGATTCGAGTTTGAGTTTGAGGAAGTAGGTATCGGACCGGGAGGCAAAGGAGCGATAAATGCAGAGGTAGAAGAAGAAGTAGTGGAGGTGTTTACTGCTGTATTTGATATAGGAGAAGAAGTATTTAGAGTTAAAAGTATTTTGGGAGGTCCAGTTGTGTCTGAAGTTGACGCAGAAGACTTAGAAACCATAGAAGAAGAAGTGCTGGGTCCAGGTAAAGGTGGGGGCTTTGAGTAGGAGTGGTTTCCGATGTGATTTTGGCCACCATTGTTTTGGATGGGGATGGACATGGGGATAGGGGTGGGATTGGGATTATTGCTGGTGGTTCGTGAGTAGGTGTGCACTGGTTTTCTCTGCAGGGAGTTGGCGGCGGGTAAAGGGTCGAGAGAAGAAGAGGGGGATGAGGATGGAGGGAGGAGAGCGGAGGAGAAGAAAGAATCGTCCATTTCTTCAAAGTCTAGAGTTTGATCTGGAAGAGAAAAAAATAAATACATGTCATATTTTTTTTAAACCTTTATTTCTAAAGGTAAATCCCATTGAGACTGAAGACTCTTTTCCAAGGGAGACCTGTTTTCCTTTCCCACGTTACCATTCACACACACATTCATACACCGATAGCAGCAGGCTAACTATCGACATTCACACGAGGCAAAGTGGGTGAAGTGTCTTGCCCAAGGACACAACAACTGTGACACAGGTGGCAGGGCGGGGATCGAACCTCCAACCCTTTGATCATCGGCCGACCCGCTCTACCAACTGAGCCACAGTCGCCCCCAAGTTGACTTCATAATTAACACAGGAACCAGTGTTTCCCTACTATTGTTTTGTCCTGCCCCCCTCCACCTCCCCTCTCCACCCTCAAATGTTTACTAGATAAACTAAAATGTTATTTATATAATAAGGCAGAAACAATTATGCACATTTTCTGTTTGATACGATAAAAATAAAATATGTCTGTCAATTTTAACCACAACACAGGAGCCAGTAGTTAAACTGCTTGAAAGTAGGCTGCTGGGAAAGTGCTGAAAACAGATTTACCTTAGACAAATAGGGGTGACATTTTGAATGGACATGTCTTTATGTGTAAAAAAAAAAAAAAAAAAAAAAAAAAAAAAAAAAAAAACTATTCTAAAAAATAAGGTTGTAAAAAACATATTTGTAAAGAATTGAAGTTGAAAAAAATTACTTGTAGAAAAGAAAAAAAAAAATTATCAAAAACAATTTTTTTCTATTTAGAGAAAATAAGTCGCAAATAATTTTTATCGGAATTTAAAAATCTCTCAATTTAGTTTATTTTTTTCCACATACAATTGATAAAAAAGAAAACATGTAGTTGAAAAAATAAATAAAATACATGTGTGGATGTGGCAGAAACCTGTACAGGCTTATATGAAGCCACACCCAAAAATACATTTACATATTCATTTTAAAATAGCAGCACACAAGCACACACACACACACACAAACATAATGTATAAATTTAAAAAAAAAAATTAAAAGAAATTAAAATTTCTTGCCACCGACTAACCCATCTCATATTAGCTCATCCTGCAAATATCCACAATATGAAAACGTTCGTACCTCCATCGTCCAGCAGGTCAAACTCAGGAGAGGAATGGAACGGGTCGCCTGAAAAACATGGAAACAAAACGTCAAGACTCAGGTTAGAATAAAGAGCGATTTTACACTTATATTAACACAAATAAACCGCTTACTTCACCTTTAATAGTGTTAGATAGTGGAAAAAAACAGCTGTCCTTACCAGGCTCTTTCTCAGGCGAGGAGAGAGGGGACAGGTCATAGTTGGCTCCCGGCAGAGAGAAGGAGCTGTCACTCACACCGAGGTAGGAGTACGGGGCCGCGTTAGGCCCGGGCACTTTACTCATCAGCTTAGAAAGGTCTTCATCCTCCCCGATCTCTAGGTCACTGTCCCCTTAGGAGACACAAGCAAGGAAGTAAATAAAGACAGACAGGCACAGTGACAGACAGACAGACACACAATTACAGATAAAGACACATATACAGACACACAGACAGACACACAGACAGACACACACAATTATAGAAAGACAGACAGACAGGCACAGTGACAGACAGACAGACAGACACACAATTACAGACAAAGACACACACAGACACACACAGCAGATCATGAGGAGATATTCACTGATTTTGACAAAGTGAATTCAATATTCCGAGCGGGGGACTTCCTTTAGTTATTTGACCAGCTTTATTTGTTGATCTCATCCCCCAATAACTTTAACTCCTAAATCTGACGGTAGAGTGTTCAGGTTGCGCGGCTGTCAGCCTGGTTCTCCAGCCGAGGCTGCTAGGTAAAAGTGTCCGAAATAAGTGTCTCACCAGGCGGACACAGGTCGCGACTAATGCCGCTCCTCCTGCGTCGTGCTTGGTGCATGCGAGAGTGTGACAGTGTTTACGTCATTTCACTTGAGCCAACCCCCTAAGACTAGCGATAATATCAAACCTGTTTAATAATGTCGGAACGTCAAGACGGGAAGAAGACTGGCTGAAATCGGGTCGGAAGACCACCATACACCAAACGACTGAGATTATGTGCGTGCGCCACAACTCCAGCACGACTCCCGTGATTTCAGTCCGACATTGGAAGATTGTCTGAGACGAATCGCGTGAAAAGTCGTGTAGTTTAAGCCCAGCATTAGTCTCACCTCCTCTGGATCAACGGATTTTCATCTCTGTCTAATAAAGTAAAAATGCCAAAAAATAATATTTAAAAAGAAAAAAAGAAATACTAGTAAAACCCTCTCCCCGGATCACCGATTTTTCATCTCTGCCTCTTTAAAAGTCTGTGCCTGGGCTGTGACACTTACCGTCCCATAAACCCCTAACCCGTACCTTTGTGCTTATCAACGTGTTGCTTATTATGCCAAGGTGGTTTTTGTACTAATCACACACTTCGCACCCACAAGGAGCGGAGTGTGAGAGTAGCATTTTTTTTTTTGCAGCGCACGCTTGACGAAACTTCAGTGTATCCCCCCCCCGTCTCCCATGTTTGGTTACTGTCACTCTATGTCTCTTGGGGGGTATAACTGTAAACAGATTATCGTTGTTCTGAAACATGTACAATGACAAAATAAATAATCTCTTGAATCTTGTCTAATGAATTGCTAAATGCTCCAAAATGCCTCTCCCTCCTGAGCCTCACCTCCCCTGGGAACCATCATGAGGATCTTATGGACGGTCCTCTCGATGGGACCCATCTGCTTCTTCCGTATCCTGACCCTGTCGGGGTGAAACGCATTGACGCGCCGCCGCCCGTCACACTTAAGATCCGCCCACTTCTTCATGATCTGACGCACCTGCAACGAAAATAAAACTCACATTTAAAAACCTACTTCACCGGTGGGAATATGAAGGTGTATTGAACTCTGAGATCCTATGTAGTATAAATGTGCAAACATTTTAGAGATGGGTTCATCCTAGCCTGAGAAAAGACAGAAAGAGTGTTTAATGGTCTCACTGTCTAACCCTACATGCTCCCATTGTTAGTAAGAACTTGTTATTAATAACTTGTCTGTAGAAATAAAAAGGTACAAATTCTAAAAAAAAATTAAAGCATTTTCCCACCTTTTCAGATTCTGTATGAACCCTGCTGTGAGGAAAACAAATTACTACTAAGACAAATAGATGACCTGTAAATTCACACAACCATCACCGCTCACATTACTGATAACAATGGTTGCGCTCCGAATCGCATACTTTCTACTATACAGTATGTAGAAAAAAGATTTAGGATGTCCCGATTCTTGTGGCCAGATTTAGGATGGTTAGAAGTACCCGGATGTCCTACTTCATGCGGCCAAGATTGTTAGTGTTGAAAACTGCATCCTATTAGGGCGATTCTGACCCACAATCCAGTGCGCACGTGAAGTGACGTCACATCGACGAAGCCTCCATATGAAAACAAACGGGGAAGCGACGGATATAAAAGCAAGAGGCAAGATCAAGGCCCAATGTTATGATGAAATAAAAGAGTAAAACTACGTCCCAATAGTATGCCTACTGCATCCTAACTAGATAATTTTTATGATCAGATGTAGTATGAAAAAAGAAAGAGTATGCGATTTGGAACGCAACCTATGTTTTCCCTGTAACAAACCTCTCTGTGATTCTCTCCCAGCCCGTTGATCTCATCAGTGATTTCTTGCCACGTTTGTTTCTTTGCCTCCGCCGACGCACCAGAGTTAAACTTCTCTACAAGGAGGAAGAAATGATGAAGAATGGTTAGACAAGACACTTTTATTATTTAACCTTTATCTCTACAGGTAAATCCCATTGAGACCGGAGACTCTTTGGCAAGGGAGACCTGTTCCCATTTACACGTTACCATTCACACACACATTCATACACCGATAGCAGCAGGCTAACTATCGACATTCACACGAGGCAAGGTGGGTGAAGTGTCTTGCCCAAGGACACAACAACTATGACACAGGTGGCAGGGCGGGGATCGAACTGCCAACCCTTCGTTCACTGGCCGACCCGCTCTACCACCTGAGCCACAGTCGCCCCAAGAAAATAAAACAAATACTACTTATACATTTTACTTTACTTTATTGTCATGGGTATACGCTCACCCAGGAACAACAGCTGGCGTGGTAAAAACACTACTGCTTTTAGTCCAAAGGGGGGCGCTAGAACTAACACAAAATTAAAGTTCCTCGGAGCACCTTTAACACATGAAAAATGCCAAAAAAAATCAATCTTAAAAGGTGCAGTGTGTAATATGACATCATCAAGAAAGTTCTACAAAGTTCTAGAATGCAACGTTCCCTGGGTAACCCCAACCCTTTAGAATAATAACAGAAGCTACAGTGGCCTTCAAGGACAAGAACAATTCTAAATTTTAAACAATGCACCTGATGACATTCCAACTATGACACTTTCAAGATGGCGGCACTAGGCCTTGGTCCAAAATATGCAGAAATATGGACATATATGAGACCCTTTCTAGGGAAAAAATAATAATTCAAATTTTTTTTCCGGCTATTATGCACTAAATTAAACGTACTTATGGATATTATAATTAATTTCTACAAAATCTGCTAGGAAATAAAACCCAAAATTCTACACACTGCAGGTATAAGATCATTTATATTTACAAATTTGTACCTGAAAGTTCCAATGTTGCCAAAGCATCAAAATACAATTTACACTAACCCTAACACCCCCCCCCCCCCACACACACACACACACACATTATTAAAGTTCTTCGGAGCACTTTTAACACATGAAAAATGCCAAAAAATCCATGTTAAATATATATAAAGAAAGTACACATCAGTACCTTTGTGATACTCACTTAGCAGGACGTGTCTGTTTCGGATGACGGCCTGCAGAAGCGTTTTGATTTCTTTGTAGGAAAACCTCGGCTTGGATTTCACGGCTGGGTCGTAATTGTGCCACGTGGTAGCCATGGCAACGCTGTCAGCTGACATCACACAGTATGGCTCGCTGTGATTGGCTGAAAAACAAAAAGGGTACAAAAAAGATTAAGACCTACTTCAACCGGTGGAAATATGAAGGTGTATTGAACCCTGAGATCCTATGTAGTATAAATGTGCAAACATTTTAGAAATCGGTTCATCCTAGCCTGAGAAAAGGCAGAAAGAGTGTTTTATGGTCTCATTGTCTAACCCTACGTTAATAACGGTTCTGTATGGGTGAAGTATTCCTTTATTAAGCTTTGCCCTGTGTTCCAAATCTCATCCTCTTTCTTTTCTCTATTCTACATCTGATCATAAAAGTAATCTAGTTAGGATGCAGTAGGCAGGCATACTATTGGGACATAGGGGAAAACGGGGTAATTTGTCACACGGGTTGGTTGTCACAATCGTTATATCTCGGAACCAGAAGGTGCTGTCTGTGAAATTTTGGTATGTAAATATCCAGAATTGGGATCAGAGGTCACTTACATAGTCTTCCTTGGAGTTTGACTGCTGAATTTGAGGTGAGACGACTGTTTGTGTTTTTCATGTCAAATTGAAAATATTTAGCTCCTCAGTATTTTTCTTCTAGGCTTTTACACAATGGGTTTATAACAAAACACGTGTTACCCATACAAAGTGTGAAGGGTAAACTATAGTTTAGATTGTGGTTAGCAAGCTAATTAGTTGTCAGATGGTTGTTGGCCTTGATGCTAGCAAGAAATTCAAGTTGGGGTTGGTTGTCAAATTTTTTGGGGGGTTGGTTGTCACATGTTATCTCAAGGCTGCAGCCAGAAAAGGAACCCAATAACGAAATAAATTGTCAAGCTGTATCCTCACTGACACCCCAGAGAAGGAAAGAATAGAGCAGGAAAAGGCAGCTAGCAAGCAAAAGAAAAAAGGGCAACAAAATCAAAACAACCCAGTGCATCCCAAACTAGACCAGCTGCCAAGGCTACAGAACGTTATGTAGGCCTATTTGTCAACTTGACAATGCAATTAAACTTTCAAATTTAGTTCTACTTTCTTGCCTTCTTTTTAAGATTATTCCCATTAAGATTACATTGTGACAAACAACCCCATAGTGTTTGACAACCGACCCCTTGATGGGGTTGGTTGTCACAATGTGTAAGGGTGTCTTTGATGATTAATTTCTTCTTTATTACAATACGATAGAAAAAGTGAGGGGTACACATTTCAAGCCAACACCTTAAGCTTCAATTTAATGTAGGAATGACTATTGAAAGATGTTTAGGTGATGAGCAATTCTCAGTAGAGTAAAAAGTGTGCCTACTTACCCCGTTCTCCCCTACTTTTTCTTATTTATTTCATCGTAACGTTGCGCCTTGATCTTGCCTCTTGCTTTTATATCCGTCGCATCCCCGTTTGTTTTCATACGGAGGCTCTGTCGATGTGACGTCACTTTGTGGGTCAGAATCGCCCAAATAGCATGCTGTTTTCAACACTAAAAATCTCGGCCGGATGAAGTAGGACATCCGGGTACTTCTAAGTACCATACTAAATCTGGCCACAAGAATCGGGACATCCTAAATCTGTTTTCTACCATACTATATAGCAGAAAGTATGGGGATTTGAACTCAGGGTGTAGCTTTGATTTAGAGTCTTCTGGCCCTACACTGCCTCTTTCTGGTTGGACTTTAAAATGAATATGAACATGAAAGATATTCTTATCTTTTCCACAAAAAAATGCACGTAATGTCAATTTATGTCAAAATCTAATATATTTTGAATTGACTAAACCCTTTCGTGCATAGTCGTCAAACTCAAATTTATTTCTATAGCACATTTAAAAACAACATCAGTTGACCAAAGTGCAGTACAAGATACAAAACAACATATAAGATACATGAAAAGGGAGGAGTGTCAAAGTCTCAACTTTTGTTAAAGGCCAATGCAACAAAAGTGAGTCTTCAGCAACGTTTTAAACTGGTCAACTTAAAGGTAATTAGTGTTCAGATATTAAAAGCTGTTTTCTTGAATAACCAGTGAATTAATGTATTTCATTCATTGTTTTCTCATATTTTAATTAAATGTATTAGTCTATTGTTAAACATGTTAGCTTCAGTTGAAAAACTTCTTGAAAAATGTGCATAATTAATTCGGTTTGTCTCTAGCTATTCTTATAAAAGTATTATTTTGTTTACCACAATGCGCCAGTAAAGTATAAATAGGCGTTCAAATCAAAACGTATAAACTATGTACTTTTTAATAGTCTAAAATACACCGTTGATAGCCTACTTCTCAATAAATGAATGGTAAAATTAATATTGCGTTTTTCTTTGCTCTGGTCACGTGGCCCCGTGTGAGCCAATCAGCTTCGACTTCTTCTGTCTTTGAGCCAATCAGCGTAGACTTCTTGTGTCTTTGTTGAGCCGGTTGAGATGTACACAGGGAGGGAGCCAGCCAAGCACGCCATCTCCGTCCGCCATCACTGCCCGCTTCCATACAGCGAATTAAATGAAAGAAAACCGGCCGAAATACGACGAATTTAACCATAAAAACTTGGATTTATCGAGTATGTTGACAGCGCGATTACTAAATGCTACGCGTTGTGTTTGTTAGCACGCGAACGTTACGCGAAAACCGTTGTTAGACCGCAAAGAGACGTTACGATGACTACCGTTGGTCGCCATCTCGCCATTGAGGACAAAATGTCTTGCTTTATTTTATCGCTTTATAGCTACACACGCTTCCCAACACTAATCATGTCTCCGTGCCTGTGTTAAGCGTGTGTTTCAAGTACTAATCTTGAAGTACTTGTTGCAAAAAATCGCGTAAATATTTGTGAAATAATAATTACCAGTTAAAAAAATGGCGCTGTGCTTTCCTCTCCCTCCCCTTCGCCTGCTTCTTCTTCCTCCGCGTTTCTCTCTCTGCCGAAAGTTCGGGAGTGACGAAAAGCACGCGACTGCGGCTGCGCATTCTCCGCAACGCCAGAGTTCGGTTCTAGAACGCGCAACGTTTTTTTTTTCTTCCTCGCGCGCGCCCCCCAGCTGCACCAATCACTTAACAGTGCTGCCATTGTCTCATACACCGATAACGCAAAAAATCACGAATTTTGCATAATTAAGTACATTTCTTGACAGTTTTATGAGCTTAACCTCACAATGCCCCTACTATAGTCTTCACACAATCACCCCCAAATACTTACATCCATGTTTTTGTGCACATTTTTTATTCATAATGTCCATATTTAGCATTTTTTAAGACACTAAACAATATGAATGATTTCTGGTTAGTAGTTGTCTTGAACCTGCTGTAAATGTGACACGCATGGAGGCCTCTTAGGTCAACAAAGGTCATGATTATGAGCTTTATTTGGCAAAAATCTTACGACTATCCACAACATTAAACAACACGTATGTACATTGTATCTGATTCTGAATTAAGGCATTTTTCCCACACCACAATATAGGTAAACACCCGGCTATTTGGCATAAACACAGCCATGGCAGCTAACTTGACAATGTTTTGTAAATAAATAAATAAAATATGAATATGCAAATGGGTTATTATGGCATACGCAGACACAAAAAAAGCCACACAATTATAATTCCATTACATTTTTCTGAAAGAATTGCTTGAAATTCATGATTTATGACACCTCAAATTAGCTGAAACCCCCCTTTATATCACGTGGATAAGATCAAAAACAACACAAATTGTATTCACCACCATTTTCTATCGACATGACATG
>CM047519.1:29389090-29391590 GCA_026122265.1 Ammodytes dubius | reverse complement strand
GTTATTTACTACACACACACACATTCACCATCCGCCCTTTATTACTGCTGTTAGGAAATACACCCACTAGGATCAAGTCTAACTGGCTCACACACCCATCTAATGAGTCACCGTGTGTGTGTGTGTGTGTGTGTGTGTGTGTGTGTGTGTGCGTGTGTGTGTGTGTGTCTGTACAACTATTTTCGTGAGGACATTCTTGCCGGTTCTCACTTTGGGACAGGCCTTCAAAGGGCTGTTTGAGGGTTAACACTAGGTTTTAAGGACAGGCCTTTAAAGGGCTGTTTGAGGGTTAACACTAGGTTTTAAGGACAGGCCTTTAAAGGGCTGTTTGAGGGTTAACACTAGGTTTTAAGGACAGGCCTTTAAAGGGCTGTTTGAGGGTTAACACTAGGTTTTAAGGACAGGCCTTTAAAGGGCTGTTTGAGGGTTAACACTAGGTTTTAAGGTTCAGTATGAATTAGGTTTATGTTAGGGTTAGTGTAAGGGTTGGGGTTAGGCATTTAGTTTGGATGGTTAGGGTTAGGGTAAGGGGCTAGGGAATGCATTATGTCAATGAATGTCCTCACAAGTATAGCCGTACTATCACACACACACACACACACACCCCCAAACACACACACACACACACCCCCAAACACACACACACACACACACACACACACACACACACACACACACACACACACACACACACACACACACACACACACACACACACACACACACACACCCTGTCAGACAATGGCAGGAATGCAGAGACACCCTGAAGCCCACACAGACTAAACGCTTCAACACTCATAAATGGATTTCTCTGTTTATGTCCGTAAGAAAAACCACAAACTGGATATAAAATATGCAGCTGACATAGATATAAATATATATATATGTATATACAGTTCCGGAAAAAAACAAGAGACCAGTCTGGATTTTTCTTCACTCTTCATCTCTACATTACTTAATGAAAATGCTCTTTAATGACAATATTTTCATTGTGAATTTGGTAGAAATGTTGTCAGTAGTTTGTAGAATAAAACCAAAATGTTCATTCTACTCAAACATATGCCTATACATAGTAAAACGAGAGACACTGAACATTTGGAGTGGTCTCTTAATTTTTTCCAGCGCTGTATATATAAGACCCGTGGTGTGTATGTAATGTTGAAATCAAGGAAATATGCCAAAAATTGAACCCTATGAAAACTTGACATTAATTAAAGGTGGAGTCAGTGATTCTGGAGAACGCTTGTTGTCAAAATCACTTTTTTTGTCAAAATCAGTGAATCTCTCCTCATGATCTGCTACCTGTCCGTACTGTGTGTGTGTGTGTGTGTGTGTGTGTGTGTGTGTGTGTGTGTGTGTGTGTGTGTTGTGTGTGTGAGTGTGTGTGTGTGTGTGTGTGGGGGGCTCTGTAAACTGTATGTTGCTAGCTACGGTGGCAACATATATCCTTTGTTCACATAACCAATTTAAAACGCCCAGGCTGTGTATTAACACCAGCTTTTTCTGCAATGGTATGTTCAATTAAAATTATTTTTAAAGCTAAAGCAATCAAAAACTGACGTAAAAATTATAAAAATGTTATAATTCTACATTGTTATAATGTCTTGAGCACTGCTTAACTTTTTCTTTCATATTTTCTGGTTATTTTCTGGAGATTATCAGAGAAAAAGGCGTGAATTTGACTAGTAGAAACTACAGAACCGGAATGGCTTGATTATTGAACTAGACAAAGAATGAATGAGGGGGAGGAGGGTGGAGTTAGGAATGTAACAGCTAGGCATGTAGACAGGTGTGACAGACAGACAGACAGACAGACAGACAGACAGACAGACAGACAGACAGGTAAAAGCTTAAACTTTATCTAACCCAAAAATTAAAATAATATATAAATATTTTTCACCCAATTTTTTTCAGTTAAAATCTTCTAATCAACCTAATTTCTCAATTTGTACACAGTGTATTATAGAACCATTAAAATAAAAAATTAAAATTAAATTGGAATTCCAAAATTTTCAAGTAAAAAACCTCCCAACAAAAAAATAATGAAAAAGGGAAAAAAATTGTTGTTTAAATGAGAATACAAACAAACAAACAAAAAACAAACAAACACATAAATAAATAAATAAATAAATAAATAAATAAATAAATAAATGAATGAATAAATGAATGAATAAATAAATGAATGAATGAATGAATGAATGAATGAATGAATGAATAATCTGATAAACTCACATCTCCGGCCAGCTGGTGGAAAACTCTCCTGAACTGCTTCTGTTCATCGTTCTCGTGAGATTCAGCAAAGTTCAGCGGTCTGCGAGGGGGGGGCTGGAACACACACACATAATCATATTAATACACAGACAGGGGGGGGCTGGGAGACAGACACATAGACACATTAATAAATATTAATACACAGACAGACAGGGGGGGGGGCTGGAACACACAGAGACACACGTTAATACACAGACAGGGGGGGGCTGGGAGAGAGACAGAGATATAT
>CM047519.1:29374090-29376590 GCA_026122265.1 Ammodytes dubius | reverse complement strand
TGTGTGTGTGTGTGTGTGTGTGTGTGTGTGTTTTCCGTCACAGTTCAGCCTGGAGGTCTTTGAGGAGAAAACTCGTCTGACCGAACCACCTCCACTGCCACAGACACAGGTATAAGTCTGTGTGTGTGTGTGTGTCTGTGTGTGTGTCTGTGTGTGTGTCTGTGTCTGCCTGCCTGTCTGTCTGTATTTTGTGTGTGCAATAGCTCATGACAGGTAGTGGAATGTGCTCGTTATACCAAATGGAATTCATGTACATTTTTTAAAGGGTCAGTGTGTGTGTGTGTGTGTGTGTGTGTGTAGTGGTTAGACCTCTCCCCCCCTCCCCCTCCATAGAGTCTCAGTCCTCTTCACAGCAGACCCGGGTTAGAATCCAGCCCGGGTCGTTCTCTGCATGTCATTCCCCTCTCTGACACATTTCAACTCTGTCTCTACAAAACTGTCTAATAAAGTAAAAATAAAAATGCCAAGAAATTCATCTTTAAAACCAGAAAAATATGTAATTTAAAGTCTCTCCAAGGAACTTTTAAATATTTCTGAAACAATCTAATTTTTCCTCTGATGATCATAAATGACATGTAACAGCAAATGAGACCATCAGTGCAAAGAATTATATTTTTATATAGTTTTTTCTTAATGCCTTTGTCATGGGTATACGCTCACCCAGGAACAACAGCTGGCGTGGTAAAAACACTACCGCTTTTGTCCAAAGGGGGGCGCTAGAGTTAACACAAACTGAAAGTTCCTCGGAGCAGCTTTTAATATGGAATAAAAGTAACTTTTTTAATAATCTACATTGTGTGTTTCAGCCGGTGACAGAGAAAGCTCTAGGAGAGAGGAGAAGGAGAGAAGTGGAGCAGCCACCACCCAAGGTCTGACACACACACACACACACACTCACTCACTCACTCACTCACTCACTCACTCACTCACTCACTCACTCACTCACTCACTCACTCACTCACTCACTCACTCACTCACTCACTCACATCACACACACACACACACTCACTCACTCACACACACACACACGCACGCACGCACACACTCACGCTCTCTCAGTCAGTCAGACAGACAGACAGACAGTCACTCACTCACTCACTCACTCACTCACTCACTCACTCACACACACACACACACACACACACACACACACACACACACACACACACACATTTCTATTCAGGTGCGTTGGATAAATTAAAGTATTCTTGAGGTATAAATCTTCTTACACTTCTCTTTGCGTCTCTTCAGGCTGCAGAGAAAGAAGTTGCTGCGGTAGAAACAGGAAAAGCAGTCGAACCTCCTAAACAGGTCAGTCAGTAGCTGCCTTCACTTTGACAATTATATTTCAATTTAAAACAGACAAACTAGTTATATATTGTCCATGTAAATACTGTATAGCAGGGGTTTTCAAAGTGTGAGAGAGTGAGCCCCCCCCTCAGAGAACAAATTTCAGCTGAGCCCCCCTACCCCCCCCCCCCCCGAAAAAAAGTTCTAAATCCCTGTGTGTTTTGAAAGATCTTTTAAAAAAGTCTCCATGGGTCACTTGACAAGAAAATTGTCCGAGACATTAGAAATTGTGAATTTTTTTTTTTTTTTTTAACCTTTATTTCTACAGGTAAATCCCATTGAGACCGAAGACTCTTTTGCAAGGGAGACCTGTTTTCCTTTCCCACGTTACCATTCACACACGCATTCATACACCGATAGCAGGCTAACTATCGACATTCACACGAGGCAGGGTGGGTGAAGTGTCTTGCCCAAGGACACAACAACTATGACACAGGTGGCAGGGCGGGGATCGAACCTCCAACCCTTTGATCATCGGCCGACCCGCTCTACCAACTGAGCCACAGTCGCCCCATTTGAAAATTTCTCATAGGGTTTTTTCATAATTATTTTTTTGTCTAGGACAATTTTCTTGTCAAGTGACCCATGGAGACTGCTCATGCCAATTCCCACGCTTGTATCACACATTTAAAGATTGAAGCACTTAGCCGCTCCACTGAAATGTTTGAAATCATGAACAGGTTTTTTTTTTAAAGTTGAACCTTAATCTTGAAAGTGCTGGAAAAGTGCTTAGATTTTACTTAATTAGTTAATGTATTAATTATTGCTTAAAGACCGACTTCACCAGTTGGAATATGAAGGTGTATTGAACTCTGAGATCCTATGTAGTATAAATATGTAACAAAAAAAAAATTGGTTCATCCTAGCCTGAGAAAAGGCAGAAAGAGAGTTTTATGGTCTCACTGTCTAACCCTACATTTTACTAGTGTGACATCACAGTAAGGGTTAGGATTAACAGGACAGCTGGGCCAAGGGAAGACTGAGGGAAGAAAAACCTCATTCATTATATTATAATAGTGATTGTATAATGATAGAACGCTGGTTCTGTATGGGTGAAGTATTCCTTTAATGTTAGACTGTGTGTGTTTTGTCAGGTTGGTCCTCAGATAGACGCAGTAGCAGAGAGTTGGGAGGACGGACCGTACATGTT
>CM047519.1:29339090-29361590 GCA_026122265.1 Ammodytes dubius | reverse complement strand
TATGTAAGATGTTATAGGTATGTGTGTGTGTGTGTGTGTGTGTGTGTGTGTGTGTGTGTGTGTGTGTGTGTGTGTGTGTGTGTGTGTGTGTGTGTGTGTGTGTGTGTGTGTGTGTGTGTGTGTGTGTGTGTGTGTGTGTTGTGTGTGTGTGATGTTATATACGAACAGAGAGAGATTAGAACCCATAGAAAGATATTAAGTATTAACACACGCTAGAATGTCCTTTTATAGACTACATGTGGTACGGACAGGTTTGAGGTGGTTATAATAGTAATTGGAGGTTGTGTAACTCTTATTTTCAGCGTGTGTCTGTGTGTGTGTCTGTGTGTGTGTGTGTCTGTCTCAGATTGTAGGACATGAAAATTTAAAAAAAAATTCCTGTCAGTTACTGCAGTCAGAAGTCCCCTCGCTCGTCCCTACGTCTCCACATTAATGCACTGCGGTCTTTCTGACTCGCGGAAACTAAATTGAGAAGGGTTTGCGACTCGTTTGAGACACATGCGACGACTCTGAGACTATTTTGAGACTAGATTTGTTGCACACTTCCTTTGAACATGTTCAAAATTCATGCGACAGGACTGCGCGGCTCTGCGACTCATGCGAGGAAATTGAGACCTCCGCGAATGTTTGGAGACAGTTTAGAGACTCTCTCGCGAATGCAGTCTCCAACTTGTCGCAAACAGTCGCAGCCCAGTGAGATAGGGGCTTAAAGTGTGTACAGGGGCCTGTTTCAGGTAGCTGGTTTTGAGGCAACCCGGAGTTTGTTCGCTCTGAGTTGGTGGAAACTCTGGGTTTTCCGTTTCAGGTAGCAGGTTCAATGCAACCGAGAGTCAGTTACTGCGGCAACATACGCCGTGGGTCTAACCTGCTGGATAGGTGGTTAGACCTACCCGAGTTTGTTTTCACTTTACGCTGCAGCTCCGACTGAAGAAAGAGTGTCACTGTCACACGCGTCCCTGTACAGTTTGAAGCAAAATCACTCCACAGAAATCTCCATCGGGATGTTTTTATCATTTCCTGATGATTTTACGTTTGACAAATCATTTATCTGATCAGTAGCCTTGTTCTCAGCCCTCGGTCCGTTCATATAGGCGGCCACCTTACACATCGTGACATGCTCTACATTCAGATTAATAAACCTATTTGTAGCCTATTGTATGTTTTTTAACGTCTGTGCCACTGAACAGATTTATGTCAGGTGGATTAATGTAACGCTGCGGCTGCACGCGATCGTTGTAGTTCACTTGTGCGATCCTAAAGTCACAGACAAGCCTCGTTAAATAGCCTAATATGAATATAAAAAATTAAACTGTGATCACTTGAGGAAAATGGATCTGGTAATAAATCAATCAGGCTCTTCAATGGAAACTGTCACCTAATGTGTCTTGACGTTAATGTATTTCACTATTTAAAAGAAGCGACTGTCTGTTCTGTTTACTGCACAGTAGGCTTTAGGCACTGTAAGCAATGCTGTGCCGCGCCAGCTTTATTACTTTACAGCTGATATGCGTAACTTTTTAAAATAGACTATGGCTTCTCATACGGAAGCGAAATGATTATCTTGACAAAAAATGTTTGCTCTGTTTTTTTTCTGAATTGCCGAGGAGATTAGATCAGAGTTATGAGACAATATCCCGTTAATTCTTCTCCATAGGCTACCATAAACTCATTCGTTAATATTTCTAACTCCAGTGGGAGGAGCGGAGATTTCTTTTTTTCTTTTTTGAGAAGTGGAGAAGTGGGAGGATCAATCATTTGTTTCTTCTGTTTCCATGGTGAATCATGTTATCAGCGATCCATTGACGATGGCTTTTATGCACACGCTCCACCCAGAGTGAACACGCTCAGAGTTGATAAACCCAACGCTGATCCACTGTTCTGAAACCGAAAACCCAGAGTTGCTTATCAACCCTGCGCTCTGAGTTAACCAACTCAGAGCGTATGATTAAACCCAGAGTATGTAAAACCAGCTACCTGAAACAGGCCCCTGGCCTTTATTTGACTAATTCTAATCATGTGTGTGTTGTGTTTTTGTTTTGCAGGAAACCATGACGACTAAATTTGAGATGTCGAAGATGGAGTGAGAGGCTGAGAGGGAAATGTTTGACATTCTGGTGAACGGACTGTGTGTGTGTGTGTGTGTGTGTGTGTGTGTGTGTGTGTGTGTGTGTGTGTGTGTCCTGTGTGTGTGTGTGTGTGTGTGTGTACTGTGTGTGTCCTGTGTGTGGTGTGTGTGTGGGGTGTGTGTGTGTGTGTGTGTCCTGTGTGTGTGTGTGTGTGTGTGTGTCCTGTGTGTGTGTGTGTGTGTGTGTGTGTGTGTGTGTGTGTTGTGTGTGTGTGTGTGTCCTGTGTGTGTGTGTGTGTCCTGTGTGTGTGTCCTGTGTGTGTGTGTGTGCTTCGTTTATACACAGCCTAGGCTCTGTAAACTGGAGAGATTGATTGGAGAGATATCAGTGTATTTAAGAGACAAGAGCGCCTGATTTTAAAAGGTGTAAGTCAGTGATTCTGGAGAACGCTTGTTTGTTGTTAAAATCAGTGAATATCTCCTCATGATTTGATTTGATTTGATTTGATTCAGTTTTATTTCAGACATATCAAAAAAGAAAAAATTAAAAGCATGAAAATACAATAAAAAAATATGTTCAAATGATTTCACAAATAAAAATAAACAAAAAATAAACAAAAAATAAACAAATAACATATTGAATTGATATGCCTGTCTGTACTGTGTGTGTGCGCGCTGAAAAAAACATCCAGTGTTAATACACAGCCTAGGCTCTGTAAACTGGCATGTTGGTAGTTACAATGGGCCCTCTTTATTTACCTTATATATATATATATATATATATATATATATATATATATATACCCTTTTTTTTCAGCGCACACACAGTACAGACAAGAAGCGGATCATGAGGAGATATTCATTGATTCATTGTAACTATCAACATGCCCATTTACAAAACCTAGGCTGTGTATTAACACTGGATTTTTTTAGTTAAAGACCTATTTCACCGGTGGGAATATGAAGGTGTATTGAATTCTGAGATCCTATGTAGTATAAATGTGCAATTTTTTTTTAAATTGGTTCATCCTAGCCTGAGAAAAGGCAGAAAGAGTGTTTTATGGTCTCACTGTCTAACCCTACAGTTCTCTTTCTGTGACATAATACTACATAGGAGCTCAGAATTCAATACACCTTCATATTCCCACCGGTGAAATAGGCCTTTAAGCACACACACAAATACAGACAGGTAGTGGATCGTGAGGAGATATTCACTGATTTTACACAAAGTTATTTTGACAACAAGCGTTCTCCAGAATCACTGACTACACCTTTTTTAAAATGCACAATGTGAGCAGGAGATATTTGTTATGTGAGCTTTGTAAGCCTTGACTGTATATACACTGGGCAAAGCAGAGATCCTTTTTATTTGTATTGCCTGTTTGTATTTATATTTATATATATATATAAATGACACACATTATATTTTGACCGAGGAGATGTAAAGTGGGTTTGTCTGCTACAGTGACAGTGTGGCCTGTTTGCCTTCCGACCGTTTACGTGTGGAAATGTGATATTTCTTTTTTTTTCAATGGATGTTTTTTGTGTCACAATATGAGCTTAAAGACCTACTTCACCAGTGGAAATATGAAGGTGTATTGAACTCTGAGATCCTGTGTAGTATAAATGTGCAAAGATTTTAGAGATCGGTTCATCCTAGCCTGAGAAAAGGCAGAAAGAGTGTTTTATGGTCTCACTGTCTAAACCCTACATTTTTGCTAGTGTGACATCACACTAGTAAAAATGTAGGGTTAGGATTAACAGGATAGCTGGGCCAAGGGAAGACTGAGGGAAGACTGAGGGAAGAAAAACCTCATTCATTATATTATAATAGTGATTTTATAATGATAGAACGCCGGTTCCGTATGGGTGAAGTATTCCTTTAATGATATTTCTGTCTTTGCAAAGTTGTGAATTTTAAGGGAAAAGGGTTTTGTTATTCTCAGTGTTGGTGTTTTGCTTCCAGTGCAATTTGAACCGTCAGAAACGTCTTGACATTCGGAAACTGATTATGAATAAAAGATAATTTTATTTTAAAACATTGTTTCACTTTGTCTTTGTGTCTGTGTAAACAAATTTGGGATTTTTTAATTTTTTTTATTGTGTGGTTAGGGTTAGGGTAAGGGTTGGGGTTAGGCATTTAGTTTGGATGCAAACATTTCTGAGGGGGGGGAGTTGGTACTAATACCTTTGTATAAGTCCCAGCTAGGGTTAATTCTCTTCTACTGTATGTCAGTCCACACACACACACACACACACACACACACACACACACACACACACACACACACACACACACACACACACACACACCCTAATTATCTCCTATGTCAGAGCTAACTTCACCTCTGTGCTTAAATATGTGTTTTAATCCTCCGTCTGTTAGTGGAGCTAACGGTGACAGCTGTTCACTCAATGCTGAGCAAACTTTTTATGAACTCATCAGGACACCCATCCCTGTGTGTGTGTGTGTGTGTGTGTGTGTGTGTGTGTATGTGTGTGTGTGTTTGTTTCTGTGTGCGTGTGTGTGTGTTTCTGTGTGTGCGTGTGTGTTTCTGTGTGTGTGTGTGTGTGTGTGTGCGTGTGCGTGTATGTTTCTCTGTGTGTGTGTGTGTGTGTGTGTGTCAGCTACTGTACTCTGGCATTACGGCTGTAATAACATAATCCCAGAGATTTGTCCCGACAGTATGCTGCCCATTTTCAACCGACAGTCGGGAATGATCACAGCCAAACACTTTACAGATGGCTAGACGTGGTGTGTGTGTGTGTGTGTGTGTGTGTGTGTGTGTGTGTGTGTGTGTGCGTGTGTGTGTGTGTGTGTGTGTGTGTAGCAGCTACTGTGCATCATAATATCTGCTGGGAGGCTCAACATGTGCTTAACATTGTAGAGTAGTTGGGACTCAAAAACTAAAAATATATTTTACGAATAAATACATACAATATTTTTTATAAATATTAAACCTGCAGTGTGTAGAATTTTGGGTTTTATTTCCTAGCAGATTTTGTAGAAAGTAATTATAATATCCATAAGTACATTTAATTTAGTGCATTTCAGACCAGTTTAAAGTGAACATACCGGTACATACATTTTATAAAATGGTTACATTGTATTAACATTTCTTAGTGTCCTTGACTGTAACTGTTCTCTGAATGATTTTAACCTCAGCATGTTCACACACACACACACACACACACACAACCTAACCTTTACTTTCTTTATTTTAATGACAGGATTTTATATAAATGTTATTTTTTGTAATAAATGTCAATTAACTAGAATGCCAAAGGTCCCTGAGTCCTTTCATAAACACACTGTAACGGTGGTGTGAAGCTGACATATGGACCCCTCCCCCCAAACACACACAGCATGAAACACACACACACACACACACACACACACACACACACAGGCATGAAACACACACACACACATACACAGGCATGAAAACACACACACACACAGGCATGAAACACACACACACACACACACAGGCATGAAACACACACACACCACACACACACACACACACACACACACACACACACACACACACACACACACACACACACACACACAGATAATACATGCAGATCTACTTTAATACAAAGAAATCTCGTATTATTGCGCCCTGTTACGTAAAGGGATGAGATTATCAATACACAGATTAATGAGTGTCCAATCGTGTTTCAGTGTGACCCCCCCTCCCCCCCCCACACACAGCGTCCAGATAACACACACACACACTTTGTACGGCTATACTTGTGAGGACATTCATTGACATAGTGCATTCCCTAGCCCCTTACCCTCACCCTAACCATCAAAACTAAATGCCTAACCCCAACCCTTACACTAACCCTAACATAAACCTAATTCATACCTGAACCCTTAAAACCTAGTGTTAACCCCCAACAGCCCTTTAAAGGCCTGTCCTTAAAACCTAGTGTTAACCCTCAAACAGCCCTTTAAAGGCTGTCCTTAAAACCTAGTGTTAACCCTAAAAACAGCCCTTATAAACAGCCTGCCTGTCCTTAAAACCTAGTGTTAACCCTCAAACAGCCCTTTAAAGGCCTGTCCCAAAGTGAGAACCGGACAAAATGTCCTCACTTCTAAGGTCTAAAAGTCAAATTGCTACTCACAAAAATAGCTCAACACACACACACACACACACACACACACCACACCACACACACACACACACACACACACACAACACACACACACACACACACACACACACACACACACACACACACACACACACACACACACACACACACACACACACACACACACACAAGAAAGTAATAGAAAACCCCACACGAATGACTTGCAGTTTAGTTGTTAGATTTTAGTCTTTATTGTACTATTTTTTTCTTGACAATTTGCTAGCGGACATGTGAAAACTTGGACCAACAAAAACATCATCATCATCATCATCATCATCATTATTATTATTATTATTATTAATATTAATATTTTAATTACAGCTTATCGTCAGAACTGCAGAAACACAGTGAGAAAAATGGGTTTTTAGAAAATAAAACAACAAGAAAATAAACAAATAAAAAGAGAGATAATTCATAACCAAACATGGAAAAAAAAAAACATTTTTACTTTTTTTTTAAAGGTGTAGTCAGTGATTCTGGAGAACGCCTGTTGTTGTCAAAATCACTTTTTGTAAAAAAAAAATCAGAGTGAATATCTCCTCATGATACTGTGTGTGCGCTGAAAAAAAATCCCAGTGTTAATATACAGCCTAGGCTCTGTAAACTGGCTAGGACTGACCCAATGTAGCTATAGCAGACATACCAGTTTACAGAGCCTAGGCTGTGTATTAACATTGTTTGTTTTAATCGGCGCTTGCACACACACAGTACGGACAGGTAGCGATCATGAGGAGATATTCACTTTTTTTTTTTTTTTTTTTTTTTTTTGACAAAAAGTGATTTTAACAACAAGTAGTGAGTGTCCTCCAGAATCACTGACTTCACCTTAAAAAATATTTGATTTTTTTTTTTTGTAATTATCATCATATTATCATTCACAATAATATAACAGTCTAAAAACATTGAACACACATAGCTGAAGACTTGCAGTGTTGGTTTGGGTGAAGTGGCAGTCTTCAGGGCAGTTTATACAGGTGAAACTCATATTATTAGAATATCATGGAAAATGAAATTGGAATTTTAGGCAAGAATTCATGCAAAAAAGGGGCCCAAACCAAGTACTGAGTACATAGGCATGATTATACTTTATAGAGGGCCGACATTTCTGTATTTAAAAACAGTTTTTTTTATTGATTTTCATGTAATATTTAAAAAAAAAATTATGAATTTTTAATGTATTGGAATGGTTTTCATAAGCTGTAAGCCATAAAAATCAAAAGTATAACAAATAAAGGCTTGAAATATCTCACTACTTTGCATGTAATGAGTCTATATAATATATCAGTTTCACCTTTTTAAGTTGAATTACTGAAATAAGTGAACTTTTGCACGATATTGTAACGTTTGGAGTTTCACCTGTATGTCATGAGCTGTAAAGTCAAATATCTAATATTGGGGCAGATGGGGGAGAAATGGGTGTAGAGGTGGAAATAGGGGAGAGCGGGGTACTACTAACCAAAAATGGCCTTTCTTTATAAAACTAACTTTTTTTATTTATTTTTTTTTTTTTTATTCTTCTTCAATTCCACCAAACAGGAGTCGGTAGAGACAGTGAGATAAGTATTTTGACAATGAGGGAGAAAAAGGAACTTGTCAGTGTACCTTTAATTCATTCGATTTTCTTTGTGGAAAGACTTGAGGCTAATTGATATAGGTAGCACGTTTAAGGATTATTTTAGTTTTTGTTGTTTTAGAATTTTGGAAAAAAAAATATTAAAAAACAAAAAAAAATTGTGGTGATTTGATATTCGTTTTAAAAATACAAACATGTTGTATTTTAATTGTTATAAACTAAAATCAAATAACCACACTTTTTTTTAAATCATTTTGTGAACAGAAAATGGAACGCCTCAAAGACACACTGACTGAATAGGGGGGAGTTGGAATGTCTCAATTTTCTTTGTACATCATTTTTTTTTTTTTTTTTTTTTTTTTTTAACATTTCTGCATTTTTTTTTCTTTTCTCTCGATATCGTAGACAATATAAAATCTCACAGACAAGCAAAGAAAAGTCATAGAAACACTGGATGGATGGATGGATGGGTGGACATGTTGTTTTGTTTGTGTGTGTCAATGTGTCGGACTAGGGGAGAGAGGAGAAATGGATGGATGGTAAGGATGACATATAGGTGCCATGCCATAAATTCACCAACCTATTATACCAACAACTCAATAGACCGACAGCAGTGAAGTTAGCTTTATATATAGCCTGTGTAAACCTGGTCTAAAATAGCACTAATATAGCCTAGTCCTACCAGACCATCGTACTTCATTTAGCCTGTTCCTACCAGACCATCGTACTTCATTTAATTTGTACAGAAGGTCTGGAATCGCTCAAATGACAAAACGTTAACTCACTTGAAGGCGGGTGTCTGTTGAAGTTTAAAACTATTGGATCTGCCCAGTGCCACTCTGGATCTGCCAACCAATCGCATAAAGTTTGGTCGTGGCGTATGTAATGCGCCGGCTTCTGAGCCACTCCCTCTTTTCGCTGATTGGACCGGTAAAAAATCTGGCCGGGGAAAACCTAAGAATATACCGCAGACCCAGACTGACTACTGAAGGGAAATGATACTTGAGCGGAAGTAGGTAGGTGTGCGTTGCCAGGCTAGTACTACTCAATATATGATATCAAAGTTTGGTGCAGTCTCAATAAGCTTTCACAAAAATCTAATTGAAAGTAAATGTTCATAAATATTATAAAACTTTTATAAGTCCATTTGACAGGACTGAGTGGGCGTTTCCATATCAATGGCGGCAGTCAAATTTTTTCATAAAACGTTCGGGGGGGAAAGAGAACTGCCGCTATTGGTTCAAAATACTTATTGTGTCATAAGAACCAGAGCAGCATATAGCCCATAGCCTCATCTAAAAAACGAATTTCTGTAAAGTTTATCAAACTTAAAATGACAATATCTCTCATTTGGATTGATAAATATGCTTATAACTCTTTTCAGATGCTTTACTATCATATTAAGTGTATACTTCTTTCTGCTCCTTTTCAGGCATATCTCAGCAATACAGATAATTTGTTTTCTTTTTTTTTTGTGAAAACATAATTTGTTTATTGTATTTCCATGCTTTTCATTTTGTTTTGTATGTTTGATATGTCTGAAATAAATTGAATCAAATCAAATCAAATTAACTCTCCACATTACATAGTTAGAAGGATTTTGTGAATTTGGGTTAACAAGGGGCTTTAAGTTGTACATTTGATAGACATTATGTAGTCACTAAACCCAACTTAAAACTAACTTCACCGCGGTTACCAATCGGTTTTAAGTCGATGGTAAATATGTCGGAATATTGAGTTGTCGGAAAAAATGGGCCGTCGGAAGTATGGTTCAGTCCCTCAAAAGACGGGGCTTTAATTATTGCTTTCTGATTATTATTTTTCTTCTTCTTCTTCTTCAAATCTACATGAATTACATCTCTCTCTCTCTCTCCTCTCTCTCTCTCTCTCCTCTCTCTCAATCTCTCTCAATCTCTCTTTCTCTCACCGCAGTGTAGGGTTGGGCAGTATAACGGTATATATACAATGCTATGGTAGGATTGTGATTTTGCCATATTTTCCCATAGCAGTAGCCTACTAAGAAAGCCAAAATATGGGCATCCACCACTTCAAAAACCAGAATAATTTTGCTTATATTAAAGTGAATTTTGACATCTTTTTTAAAATGAAATATGACAAAATATTCCAGAAAAATTCAAGTATTTTAATTAATTTGACATATCCCTTAAAATACAAATTTTTATTTCCCAATAAAAAAAAATAAATAATCAAATGTGACGGCAGTACAGAATGGTTATTGTAACAAGCCATTTACCGATTATTGAATTTACAGAAAAAAATTACTATTTTGTGATATAAACCATTACCATGATAATATAACGACTTACATATATAACGTGGTAGAACATTTTTAACCATAGTGCATAAGTACAGTATGATTTTTCAAGCCATTCATTATTTGGAATTTACAAAAAAAAAAAAAAATTATATACCGTTACCATGATGAAAAAATGACTTCTAGAACATTTTAAACCATAGTGCCCAACCCTACCGTGGTGATCTGTTTTTTACTGGTTTATTCTGTTGAAGAAGGGAGGAAGCAGGGAGGGAGGGAGGGAAGGAAGGAAGGATGGGGGGATGAAGGAGAGAGGAGAGGAGAGGAGTTAGGGGCTCAAAACTCCGTTGCTCAGCGGTTTCCGGGGCAGTTTTGTGGCCTCACACGTTCCCGGCCTTTTTGTCTGGTAAAACGATAACAGAAGAGATTGAAAAAATGTATTAAAAAATAGGAAAAATCATAATGATAATAAAAATACAGCTCCGGAATTTTTTTTAAGAGACCAGTATCTCTTGTTTTACCCTTTAAAAGGCATATGTTTGAGTAGAATGAACATTTTGATTTTATAATATAAACTACTGACAACATTTCTACCAAATTCACAATAAAAATATTGCCATTTAGAGCATTTCCAATAAGTAATGTAGAGATGAAAATGCAAGAAAAATCCAGACTGGTCTCTTAATTTTTTTCCGGGGCTGTATAAACATAAACAAAACAGTCATATAAAAAGGGTTACATGTTACATGTGTGTTTAGTGTTTTTAGTACAGATGTTGTTCTATCTATTAGTAGTGTTAGTTTACGGTTATACGGGAATACACATAACAAACCACAACACAACATTTTTGATACAAATATCAATATATATTATAATGCATTATGATAAAATACCAATACCAATATATACAGTTTTTTCTTTCTCTCTGTCTGTCCTATAACTTGTATTTGTGAGTTTGTGCAATCTTCTCAACCAATTAAAACTTAAGTTAGGATGTCAACTAAAATGCCCACACAAATGTATTTTCTATTAGAGGCAGACACACAACATTTTCTGTGGAAGCTGTCAAGACATGTGGCTACAAATCACAAAATCGAAGTCACCAATTTCACATATAAATAAATCACGTCTCAGTTACTCACAAACAAAGCTGATTTCATTTCAAACCATATCTAACAATCTATCGAGCTACAGTACAGCTAGTCAGGGTGCACTCACACACACACTAGGTTATGCTACAGTGCCTTAACTAAAAAGGGAGAGGCGGCATTCAGCGTTTATGCGCCCCATGTCTGGAACGGACTGCCAGAGAGTCTGAGGTCCGCTGAGACTCTCAGCTCTTTTAAATCGGGTCTCAAAACGTTCTTGTTTCCCTTTTAACCTGTAATTTTTTTTTTTTTTTTTTTTTTTTTGGTAAAATGTTTTAATTATTTTATTTAAATGTTGTATTTTTATCCATGTTTTAAATTTGTTCCTTTTTTGTATTTGTATTCTTTATTTGATTTTAACCCTGTGAAGCACCTTGAGTGGCCCTGTGCCTGAAATGTGCTTTATAAACAAAATTGCCTTGCCTTAACCCTAAAGCCCAGTGCAGACCAAAGATTTGTCTCGCAACGAGAAAGCAACTGCAACTGTAACTTCTCTCAACGAGCTGGCCTGGACGTTCTAAAACTGGTCCTGGTGATTTGACATGTTGAATCTTCTGCGACTCTTTGCAACGCGCTGATAGATGGATAGATAGATAGATAGATAGATAGATAGATAGATAGATAGATGGATAGATGGATAGATAGATAGATAGATAGATAGACAGACAGATAGATAGATAGATAGATAGATAGATAGATAGATAGATAGATAGATAGATAGATAGATAGATAGATAGATAGATAGATAGATAGACTCTTTGCAACGCGCTGGCAACGAGCAGGTCACACTGCTGCCACTTCTCCCCCGCGACGTTCTAAAACCGTCTCGTTGCAAGTCGTTGCGAGGCGAATCTTTGGTCTGAACTGGGCTTTAGCCTTGGTCCTGGTTGGAAGAGGTGAGCTTTAGCATACTCACTAAAGAACAAACACTATCTAACTGAACAAGACGAACTACAATGATATGTTTTAAAGGGATCAGGGAAAAACTGCTACTACCAGAGGAGCTGGCATGGCTTATGGGTTTAAGTGTTTTTGCATGTAAAGTCACTTCACTGTGAATGTGTGTGTAACCTAAAAATATATAGATCAACATTTAGGGAAATACACACTACTAGTTTCAATGGTGTATGTGCGTGTGTGTGTGTGTGTGTGTGTGTGTGTGTGTGTGTGTGTGTCTGTGTGTCTGTGTTAGTGTGTGTTGTTGTGTTGTGTGTGTGTGTGTGTGTGTGTGTGTGTGTGTGTGTGTGTTGTGTGTGTGTGTTTGTGTGTCTGTCTGTGTGTGTGTGTTTGTGTGGTAGGATGGCCTAGAGGTAAGGTGGCCGACCAGTAACCATGAGGTCGCTGGTTCGATCCCCGGCACCGGACAGGAGGGTGTGAGTCGTAAAACTAGCAGAGGCTGGTATTGTGTTTACGGTGCCCACCATCTCTACCATTGTGTCCTTGAGCAAGACACTTAACCCCAAAACTGCTCCAGGGGCGCTGTACTGCGGCTGACCCTGCGCTCTGACCCCCTCCGAAGTGAGGTAAGACAAATTTCAATGTGCCTTGTGTACAACTGACAAATAAAGATAACTTAACTTAACTGTCTGTCTGTGTGTGTGTGTGTTAAATGTGAAGCTTAAGTTAGGTAGCTTGACTGTCCAAAGTTTAAAAATATACACCTATAAAGCTTATTAAGTGTTGGAACTGTTTCTTGACTTTAATAAAACAGTTATAGAGATCTGCAACTATTAATTAAATTGAAGAACTTCAGATAATTCCATTGACAAGCGGATGGAACAATAGTAAGTGAACGTATTTGTGCGAATATGTGTAACTTTACATTTTGGCACATTAAAATTGGCACGTTTTCATGTGTTCACCTGCACATTTAAAGGTGTAGTCAGTCAGTGCGTTTCCATGGCACCACTAGATTGGATTAAGACATATATCGAACTAGACACTCGAACGGACCGTGTCACTTGTCTGAGTTTACATGGCCTTTCAGAAATCGGATAAATGTCCAATGCATGGCTGTCTCCACTATGCTAGGTGGCGCTGTAGCCCTTTCAACCATGCTTTCAACAAGTGGTTATGAGCCACGTCCGGTTCCCTTCCGACAATTTTTTTTATAGATATATATTTATATATATAAATTATTATATATAGCCTATACAAATATTTATTCATATTTCTATATACTAGCTATGCAATAACCCTACTATTTTTTTTACGTCGTCTCCTTCCACTTCCTTGTGAAATCCTCTGCAGGGATTCTGGAGCAGGCGCAGAAGCAAACTCCGATATGCGATGTCCGATCCCTGTATACATGCAGAGAGAATGCCGACAATGAACGAGTTATCTAGATGTTCTTATCCGACTTCTCTTGTGCCGATTTGTGTGTGAAGTAGATCGGATAAAGGTGTTTACATGCAGTTTAAAAGTCCTGTTGAAGTCTTATTCGTTTAGTTACCCGATTATGAGTCTGCATGTAAACGCACTGACTGATTCTGGAGAACGCTTGTTGTCAAAATACTTTTTTGTCAAAATCAGTGAATATCTCCTCATGATCCGCTACCTGTCTGTACTGTGTGTGTGCTAAAATAAACCCAGTGTTAATACACAGCCTAGGCTCTGTAAACTGGTATGTAAACAAAGGGTAGCGAAGGGGCTACCCTAGCTAGAAACATGGCGGTATACAGCTTTTCTTTTTCAGCGTACAAACAATACGGACAGCGGATCATAAGGAGATATTCACTGATTTTGACAGAAATTATGTTGACAACAAGAGTTCTCCAGAATCACTGACTACACCTTTAAACGTGTGTTCTATGTTCTATGCGAATGTGTCTTAGTATCGCGCATCGCCGTGGTAACACCCGTTGAGCCCGCGGTCTAGCCACAGCTCTCTCTCTAATTGGTCGGCAGCTGCTGACATCACATCCTGAACTATGGCCACCGCCGCCTCGCGTAGATCCATCTTCCTCATATCATCATCATCATCATCATCATCTATCTCACCCTCACCCTCCCTCTCACAACATAACTCTGCACTGCCATCCTTACCATCGATACAAGAACCGCCATTTTGTGTCTCATCCCCACTGCTAACGGCTAAAGCTAGCTCAGTTTCATATTCATCATTACAGCTTGGTTTGGTTTTTGTTGCGCCGCTATTGTTTTTCAACGCTTGTTCAAAATCAGTTTTTCGTCCGTCAAAGTCACAACATAACTCTGCTGCACTGCCATCGATACCGGAACCACCATTCCGTGCTTCATTTTCTACCTCTTCCCCACTGCTAACGGCTAAAGCTAGCTCAGATTCATATTCATCATAACAGCTTGGTTTGGTGTGTTTACTGCTATTATTTGTCAATGCTGCTGTTGGTGCTTGTTGAAAATAATTTTTTTCACCATAAAACTCACAAGATAAATCTACAACATCTTTACAACAACCGCCATTCCGTGCCTCCTCCCCCTCCCCACTGCTAACGGCTAAAGCTAGCTCAGATTCATATTCAATACAGCTTGGATTAGCTTGTTTAGTAGTAGCGCTGCTGCTGCTGCTGCTATTGTTTGTCAATTGCGATATTTGTTGTTGTTGGACTTGGAAATGAGTTTTTTTTGTCTCTCTCTGTCCGTTATCGTCCAAAACGAAGAAAAAGTCGGCGTGCGCTATCGCTAACGCTAACTCACCGCTGTTCACAGTCGCCGGCGTAGCAGTAGCGTTGATGATCTTAGCGTTAGCCTCCTGGTCTTTAGCCGCGTCTTTAGCTCCTGCCTTCTTCTTCACGGGGCTTTCCACCATCACCACCGCTTTCGTCTTCTTCTCCTCTCCTCCCTCTCCCTCCGTGGTATCGTTGTGATTGTGCGTGTCATCGTTGTGGTCGTCAGAGTTACCGTTGGTGCATCCGTTCTCGCCGTTGGTGACTGCGACTGGCACTTCCGCCGCCGCCACTGCCGCTGCTGCTTTTGGCGTTTTTTCCACCTGCTGCTCAACGGGCTCTGCCTTGATGTCGACGGCCGCCATTTTCTCCGCTACCTCCGCGACTACATCATCTTTCTTCTCGTCGTTGCTGGTGGTTGTTTTTTTTTCCGTCGTTGGTGGTTGCCACAGCAGCAGTTTCACCGTCGGTTGTTGTGGCCACAGCTTCGCCGTCAGTAGTACCTCCTTCTGCTGCTGTTGCCCCCTCTGACCCCTCCCCCTCTTCTTTGGCACCTTCTCCCAGGTCCACACTGCTGCTCTTGCCCTTCCGCATGATGAAGTTCTTCAGGGAGACGGCGCGGTTGAAGTGTGTGCGTTTGGCTTTGGCTGACTTCCCGTCTTTGCCTTCCTCTCCGGCCGCAGCTGCTGCTCCGTCCTCAACTGAAAGACATAGATAGATAGAATAGAATATATTTATTGCCATTTGCACAGGTACAAGTGCAAGTGCATTGGGATTCTTGTGCGAATCTCCCTGAGTCAGCTTCAATAAGAACAATGTTATATATAAATAACATTATAAGAGGAAAATTCAAAAAAGAAATAAGAAATCGTAGAAAAGTAGAAAATAGCTATTCTCTCTTAAAACAAATTATAATAATAACATTAATGAATGAATCAATGGATGACTTTAGTGATTAAGAACAGGAGAAATATTGATTAAAAAACATGTAAGTAAACAAGAGTAACAGTAGCCGTAGCAGTATTTCGGCCCTAAGCCATTTAGTGCTTTATAAACCAACATCAATACTTTGAAATGAATAGAGCTCTGAGAAATCCATTGTCCTGCGCTAATCGGCAGACAAACTGTTAAAAAAGTGTAAATCTTTTTTTTTTTGGTGGAAAAGTTGCATATTGACTTGATTGTTACTTTAAAAATACATTCTCCATTTTAAAATGAGTAATAAAAGCTAAATTAAATGAAAGTGCTTCTGTATTTCTGCACCATTTTCTCCCTGCAGTGAGGAGCAGGGAGAGAAAAGGCTAAATTTAGTCTTGTGTTGACTGAAGAAGCTACAGTGCGATTTAAATTTCACATTAGATGTTGAATATTTCATTTGGTTTCGGATGTTAAATTACATTACGTCCTCTAGAGTTAGCAAACCGCTAACTCCTGTCTGTGTGAACACGCTCTCTCAGCCTCACACTGAATCTTTTAAAGGGCGTCCATGTTGGAATATGGCACTTGTGTATTATGTATTTTAATCTTGCTGCCCCTGTAAAGCACTTTCAATGGCCTTGTGTCTGAATTGTGCTATAGAAATAAACTTGCCTTGCCTTGCCTTACATAAACAAAAAGCTAGAAGTTAGACTACATAACAAATGGCCATAGTCTGTTTTTAAATACCAACAATCTCAACTTCTAAACCACTGAGATCAATTAGACTTTCCATAATCATTCTTAGCTTTTCCTATCTATCTATCTATCTATCTATCTATCTATCTATCTATCTATCTATCTATCTATCTATCTATCTATCTATCTATCTATCTATCTATCTATCTATCTATCTATCTATCTATCTATCTATCTGTCTGTCTGTCTGTCTGTCTGTCTGTCTGTCTGTCTGTCTGTCTGTCTGTCTGTCTGTCTGTCTGTCTGTCTGTCTGTCTGTCTGTCTGTCTGTCTGTCTGTCTGTCTGTCTGTCTGTCTGTCTGTCTGTCTATCTATCTATCTATCTATCTATCTATCTATCTATCTATCTATCTATCTATCTATCTATCTATCTATCTATCTATCTATCCATCCATCCATTTCCATATTATTAATATACACTACTCTGAAGGTTATTACAGAAGGATTTGTTCATATATGGTTCACTGTCTGATTTATGAAACATTTTCTTCTTAAAAACAAGCCCTTTAAATAGTATTTTTCCTGTGCTTTAAAGTAGACCCAACATACAGAGTTGGTGCACCACCGCAAAAAGGTTTTTTCAGATGTAATTACCATCTGGAGTTGTGTTGTATTGATTTTTCCACAATCCAATTTAACTGATAGGGAAAGTTAAGCCTTGAAGAGCTGATACACAACGAACCCAAACGAGGCTAAAGGAGAGTAAATATTGGACCGTTTATCGATCTTGGTTTTCCCAGTGGAAAGAGGCAGCTGTTCAATCTTCAGACATTACCCCTGCATTCTGAATCGCATACTTTCTACTATTTAGTTTGGTAGAAAAAAGGATTAAGGATGTCTCGATTCTTGTGGCCAGATTTAGGATGGTTAGAAGTACCCGTATGTCCTACTACATCTACCTACTACAAGCCGAGATTTTTTAAGTGTTGAAAACATTCGAACCCATAATCCAGTGCGCACCTGAAGTGACGTCACATTGACGAAGCCTCCGTATGAAAACAAGCGGGATGAGACGGATATAAAAGCAAGAGGCAAGATCAAGGCGCAATGTTATGATGAAATAAATAAGACAAACCCTTGTGTGATGGTGCAAATGTTTGTTTGTGTGTTTTGTAGAAAAAAAAATATGAATAAAACAATAAACAAACAAACAAACAAAAAGTGGACAACTTGCTAAATGTTCAGTGTTGTTGTATATTAGTGTGTGATCTGACCTGTGGCTGCAGCTGTAGCTTCCTCTTCCTTCTTTCCACTAGGGGCGCACTCTGTGTTTGTTTGTGTGTTTTGTGATGAAGAAGAAAAAATAAAAATAAAACAATAAACAAATCATAGAGAGAAAAAACGAAAATAATAAAAAAGTGGACAAACTTGCTAAATATTCAGTGTTGTTGTAAGTAAGTAAGTAAGTAAGTAAGTAAGTAAGTAAGTAAGTAAGTAAGTAAGTAAGTAAGTAAGTAAGTAAGTAAGTAAGTAAGTAAGTAAGTAAAATGTATTTATATAGCACTTTTCACAGACAGGGTCCCAAAGTGCTTTACAATGTGAATTAAGAAAATAAAAGCATAGTAAAAAAAATATGTCTACGAATGAAATGAATTAAAAAAACACAACAGATAAAATGATCAACATATAAAAGGTGTTGTGATCTAACCTGTGGCTGCAGATATTTGAATTCAAATCTCTATCCCAACTGCCATTTTCTCCCCAAATCCTCCACCCCAGCTTTAATAATAGCATTGTGATCCTACCTGTGGCTGCAGCAGTAGCTTCCTCCTCCTCTCCACTAGGGGCGCACTCTGTGTTGGCCCGTTTGGACTTGGGGATGACGCGCTTCTTGAAGTTGGTCCAAATCTCGTTGGCATGTTGCGTGACGGTGCCTCCTCCCGCTGCTGTGGCTGCTTTCTCCTCTTCTCCTCCCTCAGCCTTCTCCCCCTCTCCCTCCGTCTTATTCTCCTCTCCTCCGTCTTCCTTTGCTTCCTCCGCTCCCTCTGTCTCTCCCTCTGTAGCGTCGTCAGCCTTCACGTTGTCAGTCGAGTCCTTGTCCTTGGTTTTGCCGCTGATGCCGACCATGGATGAGTCTCTCTTCATGCCCTGGAAATAAAGTTAAGTATTCTTTATTAGGCAATAGTACACGAGGCACATCTATCTATCTATCTATCTATCTATCTATCTATCTATCTATCTATCTATCTATCTATCTATCTATCTATCTATCTATCTATCTATCTATCTATCTATCTATCTATCTATCTATCTATCTATCTATCTATCTATCTATCTATCTATCTATCTATCTATCTATCTATCTATCTATCTATCTATCTATCTATCTATCTATCATTCTATACGATTTCTATCACCCATTCTTACCTGGAAGGTCCAGGAGCGTTTGAGCTTCCACCTCTTCTGGCCTGACTCCTTAGAATCCAGCGTGGACGAATCTCCACCTCCTTCTCCCTCTCCTTCTCCCTCCCCCTCTTCTTTAACCTATAGACCGTATTAAATGTATAATTGTAAACATATCGTACCAAACTGTATAGATATAAGGATTGTATAAATATATATATATCAAATACAGTATCATAGGCATATCAATCAATTGAATATATGTATTTTTTCTTTTTTTGTGAAAATAATTTGATCATAATTTTTGTTTTTTTATGTTTTTCATTTTGTTTTGTATTTTTGATATCATTAGCCTCATAGCATAATTGCCTAAATCATATTTACTTTTACTCTACATCTACTCTATTCTACATCTACTCTACATCTACTCTACATCTACGTTGCCCTACTCGATAACCCTTAAAATATGACTAAGGCAATTATGCTATTAGGCTAACGAAAAGTAGATGTAGAGTAGAGTAGAGTAGATGTAGAATAGAGTAGATGTAGAGTAAAAGTAGAGTAGAGTAAATATGATTTAGGCAATTATGCTATGAGGCTAACGATATGTTTCATTTTCAATTGACATGTCTTCAATCAATCAATCAATCAATCAATCACCAATCACTCACTCACTCACTCACTCACTCACTCACTCACTCACTCACTCATCACTCACTCACTCACTCACTCACTCACTCACTCACTCACTCACTCACATCACTCACTCACTCACTCACTCACTCACTCACTCACTCACTCACTCACTCACTCACTCACTCACTCACTCACTCACTCACTCACTCACTCACTCACTCACTCACTCACTCACTCACTCACTCACTCACTCACTCAATCAATCAATCAATCAAACCTCCTCAGTGCTGCCTCCGGCCTTCTTATGAGCCCTCTGTGCGATCAGCTTCTTGAAGGAATGCCAGCGTTTCATGTGCTTGGTGGAGGCAGCTGAAGTAGACGCAGCTTTCTGTTCTTCTTCTTCTTCTGCGCCTCCTGTCGCCACGGCCGCTGCTTCTTCTTCTATGGTGGAATCTGCCTCCGTGGCCCCGGAGGCGTTGAGAGCTTCGGCGTCCGCCAGTCGATCAAGAGACTTGGAACGAACCTTTACACAAGTCAAAGGAAAGTCAGATTTATTTCTATAGCACATTTAAAACAACTTCGGTTAAAGCTGGGGTTATGTGATTTCTGATTGGTCAAAGTTAACATGAGCTGTACACTTTGACCAATCACAGCGAGACTTTTCGAAAAGTGACGTCATTGATAAAAATATGGTAAGTCAAAGTCAAAGTCAAAGCAAATTTATTATTATTTAAATTTTTATAAAGATTATTTTTTTGGCATTTTTTTCAAGCTTTATTAGACAGTACAGAGTTGAAATGGGGAGACAGACAGACAGAGAGAGAGAGGGAGGGGGGGTGGGATGACCTGCAGTAAAGGTCCACGGGTCAGATTTGAACAAAACTTTATAAAAGTGACATCATTGACAAACTATGGTATACATGTCATGCGTTATGCTGACGATGCACTGTTATATATTACCTAAAAATGTATGCTGTATGTTTTTAAATAAATATTGATTGATTGTGCTATGTTCTATATTTGTATGGATTGTATCAAATATAGTATAACTAATTGTATAGATTTGTAAAAAGGATTATAAAGAACACAGGAAGCTAATATAAATTATATAATAAATATAAGTTATTGAGCTGTGGAAAAGGGGTAGGATCAAATAAGTTTATACTTCTTCCTACTCCTTTTCAGGCATATCAATTCAATATGTTATTTGTTTATTTTTTGTTTATTTTTATTTCTTTTGTGAAATCATTTGAACATATTTTTTTATTGTATTTTCATGCTTTTCATTTTTCATTTTTTGATATGTCTGAAATAAATTGAATCAAATAAAAAAAAAAATTACTTTTTTCTTCTGGGGTTCTCCGTCTTTCTTCTCGGTGCTGCGATGGGAGAACATCCTCGCCACCGGGTTCCTGATCAGATCCCGGACGGAGGATTTGGTCTCGGCTGGTTTCTTCTCTGCTTTCTTCTCCTCTTCTTTATTCTCTTCGTTTTCTGGAGCTTTCTCTATCGCTGCTGCTGCCTCTCCTTCCGCGGCCGCTGCTCCCTCGGTCGCTGGCTCTTCTGCCGCTTTCTCTGTACCTGTAAAAAACCAAAACAAAATTATTTATATTTTCTTTTTCATACAAACAAACAAACAAACATTTAGAACCCCCATGCACCCCACACAATCCTTGGAAAAATGGAAACCACATAAAAATAAAAATAAAAAACATATTTAAAAAAAGTTACAAGAGAGAAAAATAAGTATTTCACCTTAACAAAAACACAAACATTTTAAACCTGATTTGTTCCTATCTCCTGTCAAACTTCAAAACTTTTTAAACATTCATATGTCTGTTGCAGTTTGTCCCTTACTGTGTTCGGAGTGTTTGGATGAACTGGGTGTGTGATGTTTGTCCTTTTAACATTTAATTTGACTTTTCTTTTCAGCCCCCCACCCCCTCTCCCCTTAATAGGCTTTGGTTTGCCACGCAAAAGACCTACTTCACCAGTGGGAATATGAAGGTGTATGGAACTCTGAGATCCTATGTAGTATAAATGTGCAAATATGTTAGAAATCTGTTCATCCTAGCCTGAGAAAAGGCAGAAATAGTGTTTTATGGTCTCACTGTCTAACCCTACATTTGGGCGGGGATCGAACCACCAACCCTCCGAACATTGGCCGACCCGCTCTACCACCTGAGCCACAGTCGCCCCAGTGTCAGGGGACAATAAAGTTTATATCATATATCATATTTCTCACCGGCTTCTTCGGCAGCCTCCTCCCCGCCGGCAGCAGCTGGGTCTTTCTTCTTGCGATGTCCGCCCATGACTTTCCCCAGACCGCTCTTGTTCAGGAACGAATCCAGGAAGGAGGTCTTGTGCTCGGCGGCGGCTGCAGCAGCGTTTTCTGAGTCTGCGGTTGTTGCGTCTGCCTCTGCGCTCGCCCCATCTGCCGCCTTTCCTTCGCCATTTTCCGCCGCCGCTGCTGCGTCTGTGTCGTTAGTCACATTTTCTTTGTTTTCAACCACCTCTGCGGCAGCGCCATCTTTATTATCGACAACTTCGCTATTGACGGTCGAAGCATCTTTATCTTTATCGACAACCTCCTTGTTGACAGTCTCTGAGTTAGTGTTAGCCGGCTGCTCTGCCTCTGTCGGCTTGCTACCATCTTCTTGGACCACCGGCGCTGAACTGGCCTCCGTAGCCGCCATTTTGGAGAAAAAAAAGGGGGAAACTACAACAAAAAACTACAAAAAAAAAATGTCTTCCTTTTTATTTCAGTCCTTCTTTGGCCTGCTGCCCTCCTCTTCCTCACGGTGATTTGTAGTTTTTTCCGCCCGATGTGGTGGCGCTCTCAGGTCATGGAGAGAGGAGGAAAGATACTCAGCATCCTACTAGTCCTCCAAACTCCTGCAGAGACAGAGACAGAGAGAGAGAGATTTTAATAAAACACTTTATTTACATCATTTTAGTTTAGTTAGAGGGAGGGA
>CM047519.1:29326590-29331590 GCA_026122265.1 Ammodytes dubius | reverse complement strand
TTGTTTTATCTAGTGGCGCCCAATTTCTTCCCTAAAGATCTCTCATTACATTGGTCTATTTCATCAATCAGTTTGGACCACCTGATTGTGTTTACCTGCTCGATTTAAGCAATGCAGCTTAGGGTTCACAAACTTTTGCACATACAACATTTGTCAAATCATTTGTTTTATCTATTTTAACAATTGATTTCTGGAAAAGAAACATGTTGAATTGATAAACAAACATCTGTTATTTCATATAAAAAATACTGGTATTGAAAAAAATTAATTAATAATGGTTAAAATAAATACAATTCCAAAAGGCTCAAGGGTTCACAAACTTTCGCACAACACTGTATGATACAATATGATACAATATGACACCCTGCCCTTACACCCTTAGCTCGGCTGAGAAAAAACTCCCAGTAAAAAACCCTTCACCGGGATTAAAAAATAAATAAATAAAAAAATGTAGCAATTGACTAGTAAACATAACTAAACTTAGTAGGTTAAAAGATAAAAGGTGACTTGGGGCGCTCCGGTGGTGTAGTGGATAGAGCGTGTACCATATTGGCTCCGGCCTTCATTGCAGTGGTCGCGGGTTCAAATCTGACCCGTGGACCTTTACTGCAGGTCATCCCCCCCTCTCTCTCTCTCTCTCTCTCTCTCTCTCTCCTCTCTCTCTCTCTCTCCTCTCCTCTCTCTCTCTCTCTCTCTCTCTCTCTCTCTCTCTTCTGTCTCCCCATTTCAACTCTGTACTGTCCAATAAAGCAAACTGCCCCATCCCAGTGTGTCCAATACTACCCCCACACACACACACCTAAAAAAATGCTAAAAGAAAAAGAGAAAGGTGACTCAACAAAGTGCTGAGAAATCATTTTTATGACCCGTAATAAACACCTTGATATTGTGCCGAAAGTCAAACCGTTGGAAGTCTTTGAACCTTCCGTCGTAATCTCAGTCTCCTCTGAAAGGTTCTTTGAAGTTTTATAGATCTGAATGCTTTTGCTTTCTCTTTTAAAACAAAGACTATTTAGTTCCTACATTTCATTTGCACAGAGTTACATTTGCTCAGCTGTCATTCTATGCAGTGTGTTACGCAGACTTCATGAACCACTGTGAAATAGTAGTTTATTTACTAGAGTGGGCCAGAGCATCACTACTTTGACTGGACCGTTCACTGTCTGTCTGTCTGTCTGTCTGTCTGTCAATCTCTCCTTTTCTCACTCTCCCCCTTTCTGAGCCACCCCCCCCCCCCCCAATATACTCCAGTCAGAATTCTCCCCTTTTCTGACCTCACAAACTGGAAAGCCAGAAGCTTCCACTGTGCAGCCCACACCCCTATTTCTTATTGGTCCACGGCCCTGACAGACAGAGGGCGAGGCGTATCTGGCTTCGCTTCCGGACAGGGGCGGGGGCAGCTCAAAGATTGTATATTTACGAGGGGAGCTGCAGCTCTTTTTAAAAAATAGGCCATTGTGAGATTAGCTGAACATCAGCAT
This sequence comes from Ammodytes dubius, assembly GCA_026122265.1. NCBI lineage: Eukaryota > Metazoa > Chordata > Actinopteri > Uranoscopiformes > Ammodytidae > Ammodytes > Ammodytes dubius. The sequence goes on along the minus strand of CM047519.1, from coordinate 29,330,109 downwards.
AGTACAATAAATTATCTGAAAGTTTTTTTCAGCAAACAATTAAAGAAAAACTTATTAGGGACCACTAAGACCATATAATATGGTGTATAATAGAACCGAAAAGTGTATAATATGGGAGCTTTAAGCAATAAAAGCATTTTAAAACCAATAAAATCAAGCCCTATAGGCCCAGTACACATCTGTCTGTCTGTCTGTCTGTCTGTCTGTCTGTCTGTCTGTCTGTCTGTCTGTCTGTCTGTCTGTCTGTCTGTCTGTCTGTCTGACTGTCTAACCCTTCTTAATCAGGGCCAATCGTTCCCTCTACAATCTAATATCTCACTACATTAAACAGCCAATGGTTCTCTCTTGACCCGTTACCTGTCTTCTTAGATTTACTCAAATGCTTAAATTAAAAAAGTTTTTCGACTTCTAAAAAGGCAAATTGCTTCCGACGATGATGCGCACACACCACAACACCCACACACACACACACACACACACACACACACACACACACACACACACACACACACACACACACACACACACACACACACACACACACACACACACACACACACACACACACACAACACACACACACACACACACAACACACACACACACACACACACACACACACACACACACACACACACACACACACACACACACACACACACACACACACACACACACACACACACACACACACACACACACACAACACACACACACACACACACACACAACACAACACACAACACCACACACACACACACACACACACACACAACACACACACACACACCACACACACACCACACACACAATATAACTTTGTCAGTGTGTGTGTGTGAGGGCTTTTCAATGCCTCTCGGGTGAATTTGTTTTCAGTCTGTGATGACAATCTAACAATCTAATCCCCCGGTTAATAGAGAGATAGAGAGAGGGAGAGAGATGGAGAGAGGGAGAGAGAGAGAGAGAGAGAGAGTGGGAGAGAGAGAGAGAGAGATAGATGAAGAGAGAGGGAGAGAGAGAGGGGGAGAGAGAGAATGGAGGGAGAGGGAGAGAGGGAGAGAGAGATGGAGGGAGAGAGAGAGAGGGAGAGAGAGAGAGAGTGAGAGAGAGAGAGGGAGGGAGAGAGAGAGAACACCCGTGGTTAATGCAGGTATAATGGAGGTCAATGGGGAGGCTGTTGAATAGCCAATCACTGTTTCACTATTCACATTTGGATATAATAGCCCGACTCTTCACACCTTTTCAAAGTCCATAGCAACTGCATTCACACACACACACACACACACACACACACAAGCACACACACAAGCACAGACATTCACACATTCACACACACACAGGTATGCACGCAAGCACGCATGCACACACACACACATTCACACACACACACACAAGCACACAGACACACACAGGTATGCACGCACGCACACAAACACATTCACACACATTCACAAACACACACACACACACCGTCAGACATACATTCACACACACAAGCACACACACATTCACAACACACACACACACACACACACACAATTCACACACACAAACACATTCACACACATTCATACACAAGCACACACATTCACACATTCATACACACACACAGGTATGCACGCACGCACCACGCATGCACCCCACACACATTCACACACACACACAAGCACACAGACACACACAGGTATGCACGCACGCACACAAACACATTCACACACATTCACAAACACACAACACACACCGTCAGACATACATTCCCACACACAAGCACACACACCATTCACACACACACACACACACACACACATTCACACACACAGTCACACACATTCATACACAAGCACACACATTCACAAACACATTCACACACATTCATTCACACACACACACACACACACACACACACACACCCCCTTTGTGGTGCAGATGTTTTGGCTTTTCAGGGTCTGAATATGGAAATGGGAGTATGTAAGTATGGAAGGCCTTGTTCCTGCAAAGCATTGTATGAAGGTGTGTGTGTTGAGTGCATGTGTGTGTGTGTGTGTGTGTGTGTGTGTGTGTGTGTGATGTGTGTGTGTGTGTGTGTGTGTGTGTGTGTGTGTGTGTGTGTGTGTGTGTGTGTGTGTGTGTGTGTGAGTGCATGTGTGTGTGTGTGTGTGTGTGTGTGTGTGTGTGTGTGTGTGTGTGTGTGTGTGTGTGTGTGTGTGTGTGTGTGTGTGTGTGTGTGTGTTTTTGTTACTGCATCAAGATCTTATCAGACACTTCAAGCAGCTACAGTCAGATATGTTAAAGGGATGTTAAGGGTTCAGATAGAACTCAGGAGGACCTTACATTTCGGCCTAAATCATATTTACTCTACTCTACTTTTACTCTACATCTACTCTATTCTACATCTACTTTTCGTTAGCCTAATAGCATAATTGCCTAAGTCATATTTTAAAGGTGCAGTGTGTAATATGACATCATCAAGAAAGTTCTACAAAGTTCTAGAATGCAACACTCTCTGGGTAACCCCAAGCCTTTCGAATAATAACAGAAGCTACAGTGGCCTTCAAGGACAAGAACAATTCTAAATTTTAAACAATGCACCTGATGACATTCCAACTATGACACTTTCAAGATGGCGGCACTAGGCCTTGGTCCAAAATATGCAGAAATATGGACATATATGAGACCCTTTCTAAGGGAAAAAATAATAATTCAAAAAAAAAAATTCAGCTATTATGCACTAAATTAAATGTACTTATGGATATTATAATTACTTTCTACAAAATCAAAAATAAAACCCAAAATTCTACACACTGCAGGTTTAAGGGTTATAGAGTAGGGTATAGTAGATGTAGAGTAGAGTAGAGTAAATATGATTTAGGCAATTATGCTATGAGGCTAACGATGTGTGATTATATCGAAACCAAACCAAGAAAAAACTCATTCTAACCTAAAATTGTATCCCTAATCTTACAAATAACTCTCTCAAATTTCTGTTTCATGCACAAAATATTGTGTAGCCTCAGTTTAGCTAGTCATACCCTTCATTTACTTCATTTATTTTCGCAATGTAGGAATTCCTGCACTAAATAATTTGAATTGAAATTAGTTGCTGATAGTGAAGCAAAAATGTCAGATATACAAACACACACACACACACACACTTGCATGCACGCACACACACACACACACACCAACAACAACTACAAGCCACATTTTTGGGGAAATATTCTCTCAAACAATAGACGGTTTCACTGCATTTCTGTCCAAAATGAAAAAAATCTAAAAACTATTTTTGTAAAAGTACAGTTAGTTAGTAGGGAAGATTGTAACCTTTCGAAAGCCAGCCAGTGGATTTTTTTTCAAAACCGATTTCTCACATGTGGCCATAGAGGACAGTGGGAAAGCCTTGATGTATGGAAACACCACTCCCCCCTCCCTCCCTCGCTCTCTCTCTCTCTCTCTCTCTTCCTCTCTTCCTCTCCCTCTCTCTCTCTCCTCTCTCTCTCTCTCTCTCTCTCTCTCCCTTCC
>CM047519.1:29309090-29319090 GCA_026122265.1 Ammodytes dubius | reverse complement strand
TTAACTGATACATTTATCAGCCTGCTACAGAATGTCAGAAACTACTGTGGGAAATAATCATAATTTCACAATGGTTGCGTTCCCGAGTCGCATACTTTCTATATTATAGTATGGTAGAAAGAAGATTTAGGACGTCCCGATTCTTGTGGCCAGATTTAGGATGGTTAGAAGTACCCGGATGTCCTACCATTCATGCGGCCAAGATTGTTAGTGTTGAAAAGTGCATCCTATTTGGGCGATTATGACCCACAATCCAGTGCGCACGTGAAGTGACGTCACATCGACGAAGCCTCCATATGAAAACAAACGGGGATGCGACGGATATAAAAGCAAGAGGCAAGATTAAGGCGCAATGTTATGATGAAATAAGAGAGTAAAGTATGTCCCAATAGTATGCCTACTGCATCCTAACTAGATTATTTTTATCGTCGGATGTAGTATGTACAATAGAAAAAAGAAAGAGTATGAGATTCGGAACGCAACCAAATGTCTTATTTTGGGTTGTCAAACAAGAATCCCCTACCAGAGAAAGTCTAAGTGCTTTCATAGAAGACCAAGATGAAAATGTTCACATGCGAGAACGAAGCAATTTGTGCTAAACCAAGCATCAAATTTAAATTATATAATTTCAAAATCACCATGACGGTCCCCCCATGGCATGAAGTGCATCTGTGCCATGGCCATGAGGGGCTATGCAGATTCTTAGTACACACAGACACACACACACACACACACACACACACACACACACACACAGACACACACACACAGACACATTAATACACACACACACAGAGACACACACATTAACACACAAACACACACACACACACACACACACATTAACACACACAAACACACACACATTACTACACAAACAGAGACACACACACACACTTCAAACAGCTAAAACACAGAAAGGATCAAACTCAAAAAGTGACTGTTCATAGTAGTATTTTCCAAAAGTACACACACGAGGGGGCGCCCTTAGCTCAGTTGGTAGGGCGTCCCCCCCCCCCCATGGGCCTCGGCCAGCAGCGGACCCGGGTTCGATTCCAGCCCGCGGTCGTTCTCTGCATGTCACTCCCCTCTCTGCCCCATTTCAACTCATAAAAATGCCCAAAAAATATCTTAAAAGAAAAAAAAAAGTACACATACGTACATGACTTCAAAGAAATATTGCATTTATTCAGGGACTATGTTTAGCAGGGCGTTGTGTTTGGGACTGAGTCAGAATTAACTAGAGGTTTTAATGGAGATCTTTGGCTCACAGTAAAAAGATTATTACAGAACTTCTTAAAGGTACAATGTGTAATATGACTTCATCAAGAAAGTTCTAGAATGCAACGCTCCCTGGGTAACCCCACCCCTTTTGAATAATAACAGAAGCTACAGTGGCCTTCAAGGACAAGAACAATTCTAAATTCTAAACAATGCACCTGATGACATTCCAAACACATGGATTCCTCCATAAGACCTGCCTGCTCAATGGACAAAATGTAACATTAATATTTGTAATTCTCCGCTCAGAAGGATAATTCAGATTATTGTCAGAGGTGATTTTACACCAATGAGGACATATTTATGAATGAGGATATTGATTTTAGCTATTAAATTACTTAAAATGTTACACAGTGTCCCTTTAAGCATTTCCCTTGACGATGTAAATAATTCAAAACAAATCAAAATTAGACTAGGAGGGAGGACGTTAGTAGGGCTTTTCGAGCACAGCCAAAGTGTAAGAATGAAAAGAGTGACAGACATAAATGGAGGGAAAATCTTGTTAAACCTGCAGTGTGTAGAATTTTGGGTTTTATTTCCTAGCAGATTTTGTAGAAAGTAATTATAATATCCATAAGTACATTTAATTTAGTCCATAATAGCTGAAAACATTGTTTTGAATTATTATTTTTCCCTTAGAAAGGGTCTCATATATGTCCATATTTCTGCATATTTTGGACCAAGGCCTATTGCCGCCATCTTGAAAGTGTCATAGTTGGAATGTCATCAGGTGCATTGTTTAAAATGTAGAATTGTTCTTGTCCTTGAAGGCCACTGTAGCTTCTGTTATTATTCTAAAGGGTTGGGGTTACCCAGGGAGCGTTGCATTCTAGAACTTTGTAGAACTTTCTTGATGATGTCATATTACACACTGCACCTTTTAAGGGACTGATAAACTAAAACAAAAAACACACCACACACACACACACACACACACACACACACACACACACACACACACACACACACACACACACACACACACACACACACACACACACACACACACACACCCTTGAGACATGGACGTGTGAGTGAATGATTTGTGGCCTTTTGAGCTGATTGCAGTTTAAATTGGCTTGTGTCCTGGCTTCAGGATTAGACCTGGGCTTAATACCTTTACACTAAAAGGCCTCTGCTCTCAGGGCAAGCTGCTGCAGAGGCACACCAGCCTTTAATCCATAGCAGCAGCAACAACAGTTTATCTGGCTGACACGACCACACACACACACACACACTGCTACACACACACACACACTATTACACACACACACACACACACACTGTTTCAGACACACACACTGTTTCAGACACACACACTGTTACACACACACACACACACACACACACACTGTGACACGCACACACACTGTTACACGCACACACTGTTACACACACACACACACACACACACACACACACACACACACACACACACACACACACACACACACACACAGACACTGTTACACACACACACAACAACAGTTTATCTGGCTGACACACGACCACACACACCAAGCCAAGCGCCCTGTGTCAATGTGTGATTCACTGTCCAGTCAGGACTCCTCATATCTCATTAGATCAGCATTTGAAAATACCAACAAGAAAATGTGAGGTAATACTTTACAATAAGGGTACGTTAAAGCTGGGGTATGTGATTTCTGATCGGTCAAAGTTAACATGAGCTGTACACTTTGACCAATCAGTGCGAGGCTCCGACTCTCTGTTCTCATTGGCTGTTGGGACTGTCCATTCACTTTGGCACGACTTTGTTGGTGTAGAGCGAGCGTGTCAGGGAGGGACCATAGGGGAGGGACCAAAGAGAACAAGCGGAGCGGTTGAGGTATTTGGATTCAAATCTCTATCCCAACTGCCATTTTCTCCCCAAATCCTCCACCCCAGCTTTAATGAACTGATTGTTAATGGTAAATGATAAATATCAACAAAAAAAATGTGAGGTAACACTTAACATTAAGGGTATATTAATGAACTGTTTGTAAATGGTGAATTAATACATAGCTAATGCCTATTAAGCATTAAGTAAGTGTTAAGGGTTTTTTACTGGGAGTTTTTTCTCAGCCGAGCTAAGGGTGTAAAGGCAGGGTGTCATATTGTATCATATTTTATCATATTGTATGGAATGTAAAGCCCACTGAGACAAATGTATTTGTGATTTTGGGCTATACAAATAAAACTGATTTGATTTGAGTTAATGAATGACTAAAGAATCTATTTGATGAACAGGTCAAAAGTTTATGAAGCACAACTGTCTAATGTGCTCTGGTTCCCGCTTCAGTAATGTGAATATTTGCTGTTTCTCTGCTGTATATCGGAGTTAACTGAATACATTTGGATTTTGGATTGTCGGACGGACATAAAAAATTCCTTTGTGATTTTCTCTACTTATGACATCTATTGCAGTATGTCCGTCCTGGGAGAGGGATCCCTTACTCTGTCGACTCTCCCTGAGATTTCTTCAATTTTTTTTTTATTCCCGGTAAAGGGTTTTTACTGGGAGTTTTTTCTCAGCCGAGCTAAGGGTGTAAGGGCAGGGTGTCATATTGTATCATATTGTATCATATATCATATTGTATGAAATGTAAAGCCCACTGAGACAAATGTATTTGTGATTTTGGGCTATACAAATAAAACTGATTTGATTTGATAAAAAGACATCTGTTGACGTTGAATTGGAGTTTTGGACTGGTTAAGGACATGTTTCGCCTGATGTCTTGATAGATAAGGCTCCAACCTGTGAACTACAGTGTTGTAGAGCCCGAGGAAACATCTTAAAATATCTTGTTCTGTCCAAAAAAACACAAAGATATCCATTCAATCGTTTTTTAGCCATGTCCCCGGACCGACTCAGTTGAATTAGACACGCTTGTTTAATACAGAGATTTGACTATTCGGGATATTATTTGGCAATTAGAAAAGTGTTGAGTTTAGATCAGTGAACATTTGGGGAAAACGCCCTCCAGGGTTGGGGTATTTGAAGACTTTATTTTTTTATTTTATTTTTTTAAAGATTTTTTTTTGGGCATTTTTTTATGCTTTATTGATAGTGTAGAGACAGAGTTGAAATGGGGCAGAGAGGGGAATGACATGCAGAGAACGACCGCGGGCTGGAATCTAACCCGGGTCCGCTGCTGGCCGAGGCCCATGGGGGGGGCCCTACCAACTGAGCTAAGGGCGCCCCCTGAAGACTTTATTTTGCCTGTATTTGTGTTTACGGTATACTGCATGAACAACTGTGGGGGTTTCAATTGATGATTTGAATGCACTAGTTTTTTCCCCCTGATAGATCGGTCTAAAACAAGGGAACAATCTTGCCAAACCTGAGGAGACATCTTAACATTTTTTGTTGTTTTCAAAACCCAAAGATATTCAGTCAGTAATTCTTTAAATCTTTAACATCAACATTAGGTCGGAGGATCAAACAGGCCGATGTATGAACTATAAGCTCTAACAAGGATTTCACTAGCAGCTAACTAATTGTCTGTCTGTATGTATATCGATCTATCTATCTATCTATCTATCTATCTATCTATCTATCTATCTATCTATCTATCTATCTATCTATCTATCTATCTATCTATCTATCTATCTATCTATCTATCTATCTATCTATCTATCTATCTATCTATCTATCTATCTATCTATCTATCTATCTATCTATCTAATCCATCCATCCATCCATCCATCCATCCATCCATCCATCCATCCATCCAGCCAGCCAGCCAGCCTAATTGAACAGACTCTTTCAGGGACACAACAACCATGACACAGGTGGCAGGGCGGAGATAGAACCGCCAACCCTTCGATCATTGGCCGACCCGCTCTACCACCTGAGCCACAGTCGCCCCGACAAAGCCTTAGTTTTATTCGCTTTGATCTAATTGGCTCACAGTTAGACTTTGTACGGTGTCCAGCAAGACATTTTTTTTTCAGCAGTCAAAACAACAAAGATGTAATTAATCTTTTTTAAGCTTTCTGGGGTAATTAAGTAAAATCAAAGCGAAATCGCCTCGAATTTGGATTCATCTTCTAAACATCAAGTTTTCCTTCATCTGGCATCTGTCGGGGGGCGGATGGGAACTTATTTTTCATTTTTTTTATATATTTTTTGGGCATTTTTATGCTTTATTGACAGTGTAGAGACAGAGTTGAAATGGGGCAGAGAGGGGAGTGACATGCAGAGAACGACCGCGGGCTGGAATCGAACCCGGGTCCGCTGCTGGCCGAGGCCCATGGGGGGGGGGGCGCCCTACCAACTGAGCTAAGGGCGCCCCCTCGGACGGGAACTTTTGATTGGTCTAGTAGATGTTAGTGCTGAGCTGAAGGCAACATTAACTCCTAATGAAGACCAAGAAGAAGAAGTACTATAGAATAAATAACTAAATACATCTTCACCTCATCACTTGATATTGTGGAAAGACTTGAGGCAGTGGTGGATGATGCCATCTTTAGTAACTATAGCTTCTTGTCCTTGAAGGCCACCGTAGCTTCTGTAAATTCCCCCAAAAGGAGTGGTAAGCAAGGGAGTGTTGACATCTACAATCTCACCACTAGATGATGCTAAATACTCCGAGACACACTGCACCTTTAAAACTTGGGTATATGATTTATGATTGGTCAAAGTTAACATGAGCTGACACTATGACCAATCAGAGCGAGGCTCCGATTCTCTGTTCTTATTGGCTGTTGGGACTGTCCATTCACTTTGGCACGACTTTGTTGGTGTAGAGCGTGTCAGGGAGGGACCATAGGGGAGGGACCAAAGAGAACAAGTGGAGCGGTTGAGGTATTTGGATTCGAATCTCTATCCCAACTGCTATTTTCTCCCCAAATCCTCCACCCCAGCTTTAAGTGAGTGAAACAGTGATAAAATAGCTCCCATAAAAAAAGTAGATCGATTCAGTCAAAAGCCGATCATGACAGGAGGGGAAAGACAGAAACGGAGTTATGAATGGTTTGGTATTTATGAAGCGTCTCTGTGGCGGGCAGCAAGAGCTCAGACCGGGATTTTACAAATCCAAAAGGGTCACAAGTTCACATTTCTGTAAATGTCATCTCCTCCCTACATTATACTCTGCACTGCCACACACACACACACACACACACACACACACACACACACACACACACACACACACACACACACACACACACACACACACACACACACACACACACACACACACACAACACTGTTACACACACACACACACTGCCGGGCATGTCATCGGCGCTTGGGAAAACTGTAATTCATTTCATTGCCTGCCTTACATAAGTCAAGATTTTAAGATGTTATCGAGAGCGCACTATTAACTTATTAACTTTCGAGAGGCACAGACATTCTCTACTTCATTTGTTGGTCAAAATGTCATTATAAAAAGTCGATCCTGATTTAAACGAAGGCAGTTTGGAGCCAGTGCTTAATCTAGAACCATTCTTGGTGTTTGAAAGGCAGAATAACCGTCTCTCTTTGCAAAACTGTCTCAAGACCATCAGCAACTGTAAGGCCAGACAAGGCAAGTTTATTTCTATAGCACAATTTAGACACAAGGCCATTCAAAGTGCTTTACAGGAAATACTTCAAGATTAAAATACATCAAGTATAGAATAGACATTAGAAAAGCGAATGAAAAATGTGAACTGTAACCAACATGAACCTTGATTTTGATTCTAATTTTGGTGGCAGTTCAAAGTTGGTTTGAACCTTTTAAACCTGCAGTGTGTAGAATTTTGGGTTTTATTTCCAAGCAGATTTTGTAGAAAGTAATTATAATATCCATAAGTACATTTAATTTTTTTCCCTTAGAAAGGGTCTCATATATGTCCATATTTCTGCATATTTTGGACCAAGGCCCAGTGCCGCCATCTTGAAAGTGTCATAGTTGGAATGTCATCGGGTGCATTGTTTAAACTTTAGAATTGTTCTTGTCCTTGAAGGCCACTGTAGCTTCTGTTATTATTCGAAAGGGTTGGGGTTACCCAGGGAGTGTTGCATTCTAGAACTTTGTAGAACTTTCTTGATGATGTCATATTACACACTGCACCTTTAAGCACCAGTTTGCTATTACATGGGATAGAGAGAGACACATCATTACATCCATTCTCCCAGCAACACTAGTGTGAGCTTCAAGCAAAACAACAAAAATGGCGGTGTACTATATCACATCGAATGAGGTTTTTCTTCCCTCGGTCTTTCCTCAGTCTTCCCTTGGCCCAGCTGTCCTGTTAATCCTAACCCTACATTTTCCCATTTGTGACGTCACACATGGGAAAATGTAGTGTTTAACAGTGAGACCATAAAACACTCTTTCTGCCTTTTCTCAGGCTAGGATGAACCGATTTCTAAAATGTTTGCACATTTATACTACATAGGATCTCAGAGTTCAATACACCTTCATATTTCCACCGGTGAAGTAGGGCTTTAAGATGCACCAATGTGTTTGTCATCCAGTTTTAGCTGTAAATTGATTACAGGTAAGACTCCATAAAGATGAGTTTCATATCCCCACTAGCTGCTACTGTAACATTGGACTCTGGAACTTTCTATTTGTTTAACTGGAGACACACACACACACACACACACAGTGACAAACATACACATACAGACACACACACACACACACACACACACACACACACACACACACACACACACACACACACACACATACACACACACACACACACACACACACACATACACACAGTGACAAACATACACACACACACACACACACACACACACACACACACACACACACACACACACACACACACACACACACACAGTGGAGAGTTTACGTTTTATCCTTTTATCACCTTCATATCCTCACACTAGTTATACATGAACTCCAGTGACAGTTACAATAAAACAAAGTTCAGATATGAGCTCAACTACAATCGAACCATAATCAGTATCGGAGTCAAAGTGAAAGCTCTCACACACACTCACACACACACACACACACACACACACACACACACACACACACACAACACACACACACACACACACACACACACACACACACACACACACACAGTCAGACGTAAATCAAATGGCAAATATGATGTCTCTGGAGACCATAGACGGCAATATGCCCTTGCAGTTTTCCAAATATTTTGCGCTCGATAAGCAAGCTAATGGACCCCTAACCTAACCATGTTAAAGGCCTACTTCACCGGTTTGAATATGAAGGTGTATTGAATTCTGAGATCCTATGTAGTATAAATGTGCGAAAAAAATTAAAATCGGTTCATCCTAGCCTGAGAAAAGGCAGAAAGAGTGTTTTTTTTTAACCCTATATTTCTCTTTCTCGTGACATCACAGAAAGAGAAATATAGGGTTAAAAAAAACTTACTTTGTAAATATTACTGTGATGTCACAGTAAAAGACATCACAGTAATATTTACAAAGTAAGTTTTTTTTAACCCTATATATACTACATAGGATCTCAGAATTCAATACACCTTCATATTCAAACCGGTGAAGTAGGCATTTAAATATACAGCTATACAATGCTATGTTTAAAGGAATACTTCACCCACTTCACACGGAACCATGTGTGATGTCACGCATGGTAAAATGTAGGGTTAGACAGTGAGACCATAAAACCCTCTTTCTCCCTTTTCTCAGGCTAGGATGAACCGACTTCTAAATTGTTTGCACATTTATACTCCATAGGATCTCAGAGTTCAATACACCTTCATATTTCCACCGGTGAAGTAGGTCTTTAGGTGGTTAACCAATGCAACATATCTTTGGAAAGCTGAGTTTCAACCACAGAGAGACAAACACACCAGTAGCCTCTATTTAACCCTATAGGCAGATTGTACAGGAACGGTATGTACGAGGGTTAACCGGTGGTCAAAGTGGGATTTGTCTGGATTAATTGTCTGTTCATTGACTAATTGCTTAATCTAGTGATCGTTTAAGAACTAGTTGATTCAATCATTTTGACAGAGGGAGAGAGAGAGATAGATAGATAGATAGATAGATAGATAGATAGATAGATAGATAGATAGATAGATAGATAGATAGATAGATAGATAGATAGATAGATAGATAGATAGATAGATAGATAGATAGATAGATAGATAGATAGATAGATAGAGAGAGAGACAGAGAGGGAGATACTCCCTCTCTGTCCTTGTAGTCAGAAGCCGGCGCATGACATACAGTATGTCACGACCAAACGTTATGCGATTGGTTGGCAGATCCAGAGTGGCACTGGGCAGATCCAATAGTTTTAAACTTCAACAGACACCAAGTGAGTTAACGTTTGTCAATTGAGCGATTCCAGACCTTCTGTACAAATGAAATGAAGTACGATGGTCTGGTAGGACCAGGCTAAATGAAGTACGATGGTCTAGTAGCACCAGGCTAAGAAGTTAGCGGACTTTATACAAAACATAATTCAACCAAGTAGCAGCTATCTAAATTGAACCCACTGATTTGGTTGTGTATCTGTAGTTTATTCTTTAATGATGGTTGTAGAATAAAACTAAAATGTGCAAAATGTCTTTTTTTTCATATATTTATTTATTGAAAAAGGACATTGCACATTGAAAAACCATTTCTGTAAATGTGCCAGTATTAGCCAGCAGTTGCTAATTTTCGACTGCAGTCCTTAAGGCAAGATAAAGTTAAAATAGACTAAACAAAATAAAAAAACCTACTTCTTCCTAAGCGTTCAAC
>CM047519.1:29289090-29304090 GCA_026122265.1 Ammodytes dubius | reverse complement strand
ATGTCATATTACACACTGCACCTTTAAATTAAATATATCGCTCACTTCACCTTTAAGGTCTTCAAGGAAAAGTTATCAAAGTTTGTGAGATTATCTGAGAATTACAGGACGATCGGTAGGAAATGTAAGGTAGTAAAATCCCCTTTGGTTTCCAATCAAAATAGACAAGACAACACATCAAGATTGCTACTTCCTTTTAGATAAATGGATGGATGGATAAATGGATGGATGGATAAATAGATAGATAGATAGATAGATAGATAGATAGATAGATAGATAGATAGATAGATAGATAGATAGATAGATAGATAGATAGATAGATAGATAGATAGATAGATAGATAGATAGATAGTCACTAAACACTCTTAAAGTCCAATTGTTTATTTTAAACCACACAAATTGCAAAAAGCCAAATCTCAAATGTGTAAAGTCCAGAAGAGTTGTCTTCAAATGTCTTGCTTTCTTTGACAAACACTCCATAACCCAAAAACAAAATTACAATGGATTGATAAGTGAACAGCTAACACCATAAAGAGTTATGACACTCAAATGGAATCAAACATTAACCTTCAAGGGGAAGACCAAAGAGTTTTAATGAGTGTGACCTATACTGTGTAAGGCCTACCATACACTACAAGACTCTGAAAAGACTTTGAGAATACTTAAAGGCCTACTTCACCGGTTGGAATATGAAGGTGTATTGAACTCGGAGATCCTATTTAGTATAAATGTGCAAAAAAAACATTAAATCGGGTCATCTTAGCCTGAGAAAAGACAGAAAGAGTGTTTTATGGTCTCGCTGTCTAACCCAAACAGTTTCCTTCTTGTGACATCACAGTAAGGGTTAGGATTAACAGGACAGCTGGGCCAAGGGAAGACTGAGGGAAGACTGAGGGAAGAAAAACCTCATTCATTATATTATAATAGTTATTTTATAATGATAGAACGCTGGTTCCGTATGGGTGAAGTATTCCTTTAAGTCTGACAGCCTCTCACCTCTAAAGACAATGGGCCAGTTTCACAGCCTAGCCAAGCCTGCAATTCAATTCTTGAGTCTGAGTCTGCCTTCAACAATGCAATATAAGAGAAGGAAGTGTCTATGAATTCACGTATAAGATTTAATTTCCAATGTCGGAATGAAACATTTTTAAGTTTTGCTAGAGTTCCTGTTACCTTAATCGTTGTATCGGTGTAAGGTCTTACTGTAAAACTCAGTCCTTGAAATCTTAAATGTGAAGTAGGCGATTTATTTATGTTAATATAAGTGTTAAATTCTCTTTATTCATACAGTGATCACTTATACAGTGTGCACGTTTCATGAAGCAGGTAAAATCCTTCCCAATGTCTGTTTTGATGGTTTTTATCATGTTTTATCACACTTATGGATCTGAGATGATGCTAGATAACTCGCTGCTTGAAGACCGCAGTGCATTAATGTGGTGACGTAGGGACGAGCGAGGGGACTGCTAACTGCAGCAACTGACAGGAAGTTAGCTAAAAGAACCATTCCACTTACAGCTCCTTTAAGTCAGTAAAAAAAACAATCTTGAATCTTTAAAATGTGTCTGCAACATTGAAATTGCTTGAAAAGTCGATTGGTGTAAAGCTGGCATAAGCTGTCTTCTAGCAACTCCATTGATCTAGAAGTTGAGATGGGTTTTGGTATCTGTGTGGTTGACACTTTCTGATACACAGTTTTTGTATTTTTTTTTTTTTGCATTTTCAAGCTTTATTAGACAGTACAGAGTTGAAATGGGGAGACAGAGAGAGAGAGAGAGAGAGAGAGAGAGAGAGAGAGAGAGAGAGAGAGAGAGAGAGAGAGAGAGAGATAGAGAGGGGGGGGGGGGATGACCTGCAGTAAAGGTCCACGGGTCATCCACCAGAGCATCCTGTCTGTTTTTTAAAAGTTAAATATTATAGACAGTCAATTACGTCTCTTATATGTCTTGAGAGAAAGTGACTCCAGATTGACTCCTGTTATCTCAGTACGGAAATTATATATTTTATCTGATTCCTGCTCTGTGTAATCCTCCTTCAGGCTGACGTTAGATAACCAACACACTGTGAGAAAAAATAACATTTCTGGGCCGCTCCGGTGGTGTAGTGGATAGAGCGTGTACCATATTGGCTCCGGCCTTCGTTGCAGTGGTCGCAGGTTCAAATCCGACCCGTGGACCTTTACTGCAGGTCATCCCCCCTCTCTCTCTCTCTCTCTCTCTCTCTCTCTGTCTCTGTCTCCCCATTTCAACTCTGTACTGTCTAATAAAATAAGAAAAAATAACATTCCTGAGCACATGTGCCAACTAGACAACGATAAACATGCAATGAATTGATTTGCACCGAATCTATACACACACACACACACACTCACACACACACACACACACACACACACACACACACACACACACCCATGACGTGCATGTGATGTGTGTATAGAAGAGACTCCATTCTCTATACTCCACTGAACAGTTTTCTCCTTGTGTTTCCAGCTTGCCGCCATGTTACACGTTACACAACCATTTTATTATTATAACCCATCTGCCCGTCTTCAGTTTACACGTTTAGCCCTTTTCATTTCCAACCTCGACTGCCATTCCCTCGCTTCCTAAACCATCTGATGCTGAACACACACACACGCACACACACACACACACACACACACACACACACACACACACACACACACACACACACACACACACACACACACACACACACACACACACACACACACACACAACACTACCATTCCCTCACTTCCTAAACCTGCTCTATGATCCAGTTTTTCCACAGATGCATGTCTAATATTGCACGGTATACTATATACTAGGGGTGTAACAAATACATGTATTCGTATTCGTACCAAACTGCACAAGCCAACTTTATAGTACGGTACCGCATTACGTAATTATGACTAGACAGCGTTAATATGGTGAATGTACAAACTTTGCGGTGCGGAACTTGCACTTTTATTTGAGAAGCATTTTATTTATTGGAGACCCTGGTAGTTTGCGACAGACTGTATTTTCTTTTCTATACTGAATACTGCGACTGTGGCTCAGGTGGTTAAGCGGGTTGGCCAATGATCCAAGGGTTGGCGGTTCGATCCCCGCTCTGCCACCTGTGTCATGGTTGTTGTGTCCTTGGGCAAGACACTTCACCCACCTTGCCTCGTGTGAATGTGTATGACTGCTGTATGTTTGAGGTGGTGGTCGGAGGGGCCGTAGGCGCTGAATGGCAGCCACACTTCCGTCAGTCTGCCCCAGGGCAGCTGTGGCTACTATGGTAGTTTACCACCACCAGTATGACTGTGTGTGAATGAATGGAACCTGGAACCCTGTAAAGCGCTTTGAGTACCTTGAAAAGCGCTATATAAATCCAATCCATTATTAATAATACCTCATAATTCCATCTTCACTGACAATATTATATTGACTAATTAGGCTACATTAAATCTTAACGGTTAATACCCGTTAATGCTTGTTGGTGACCGGTTAAAGAATGTTTTTTGAAATGGCCGTCCCTATGCCCTACTCTACAATCTTCCTTTCTATTTCCTTTGTTTGTCTTATCATCCCTCCGTCTGTCTCTTCTCGTCTCATTTATTTCGTCCTTTCATTTGTCCTCCGTTCCCCTGTTCTCTCCTGTTTGCCCATTTTCTACATTATGTCTTTAAATCAATCATCCATCCTTCATTTCTCTGCTGACATCTCTCTCTCCTTCTCTCTGTCTCTCTCTCTCTCACTCGTTCTCTCTGTGTCTCTCTCTCTCTCTCCTTCTCTCTCTCTCTCTGTCTCTCTCTCCCTCTCTGTCTCTCTGTCTCTCTCTCTCTCTCTATCTCTTTATCCTCTCATCCCCCCTTCCAGTAGTCCATTAACACATTTATCATATCTGAATCATACATCCATTGTCTTCCGCTCAAGTCTTTCCACAATATCAAGTGATGAGGTGAAGATGTATTTAGTTATTTATTCTATAGTACTTCTTCTTCTTCTTGGTCTTCCAACAGGTGCATTTCCCCAGGACGCCCACTATATATAAAAACATGTAAGGCCGTTAAGTTTGTCCGTTCTGTGCTACTGTAGAAACATGGCGGTGCAACATGGCGGCCTCAGCACCCCGCTCCTATGTAGATATAAAAGGCTCATTCTAAGATCATTAAAAAACAAGAGATTATACAATAATTAAATCACACTTCTGAATGTTATATTCCATTTCTACCAAGTCTGTTCTGAAATATGCCAATACATTATACTACACACTGCACCTTTAAGTACACTTTGCAATGTTCCTTTTGATGCCACATAGGGTAAAAACCTTTGCAACATCGGGATGACCCCCTTGTTTATGTTATTTATTTTCCCTTTTAAAAGATAGACAGACAGACAGACAGATAGATAGATAGATAGATAGATAGATAGACAGATAGATAGATAGATAGATAGACAGACAGACAGACAGACAGACAGATAGATAGATAGATAGATAGATAGATAGATAGATAGATAGACAGACAGACAGACAGACAGACAGACAGACAGACAGACAGACAGACAGACAGACAGACAGACAGACAGATAGACAGATAGATAGATAGATAGATAGATAGATAGATAGATAGATAGATAGATAGATAGATAGATAGATAGATAGATAGATAGATAGATAGATAGATAGATAGATAGATAGATAGATAGATAGATAGATAGATAGCTCAAGTAGTCAACAGGCATTACAATTGACGAACTTTTCCCCTGCTGCTTTTGAGCACAAGACACAGAAGATGTTCTACAATTTGTTTCAATATCCGTCAAAGCTCCAACAGTGTGCGCGCGCTGTGCACATAGAACATCATTCTGTAATGAGAGAGAGAGAGGGAAGGAGGTAGAGAGGGAGAGGGGCGGGGGAGCGAGAGAGAGATAGAGAGAGACATACACACACACACAGACAGAGAGAGAGAGAGCGATAGAGATGCGCGCTCCCGAGGATAAGAAGGGGGAGGGGTCAGCCATCCAGCCGCGCGCATGCCCGAGACAGCAGGTGCTCGAGCCCCCGCGTGAAGAAGCAAAAAAAAAAAAAAAAAATCCTAATTTGCATTGCTAATGACCTGAGCCGCCTCCCCCTCCCCCTCCATTTTGGGGGGTAAAAAAAAACCTTCTAATATGGCGATGTGTTTCCCTTCGCCTGCCCTCAACTAACAACACCAAACACATGGGATTTTTAACACATATAGCAGCCATACATTACAATAAAAATGCAGAAATATCAAACAAAATAAAGCGTAACAAAGGGGCGCTTTAGACTTTACTATTGACTAGAACTAGTTTATGTAACTGTGGACCTCAGTCTGGTATTATAGCCCGTAGAAAATAAATAAAGGGGATTTTTCATGATGGAAGTTCTTTTTGTGAGGCGACACATTTTTCGTGAATGACTCGATTTAAAACCTTTCAGATATACACACACACACACACGCGCGCACACACACACGCACGCACCACACACACACACACACACACACACACACACACACACACACACACACACACACACACACACACACACAGAGCGAGGGGAACAATAGAGATGACGAGACAAGTGCACGTGTGAATCCAATCCACCACTCACTTATTTATCATTCAATCCATCCATCAAATCAACCCAGTCGCAAACAAAAAAAATAATAATCGCAATATCTATAATCAAAAAATGTGTTAAAAGAGCAGCAGCATCTAGATATTTCGTCCATAGATCGAATTCAACAACGTAAACAGCAACGTAAACAACAACACAGAAATGGGGGGCGGGGAGGGTCGCGCGCTGTGAATCTCTCTTTGAGCAAAACAAGTCAAGCGCCAAATTCTCATCAAGCAGCTCCTGTGTTCTATTGTGCTGAATCTACCCTGCATTGCCTCTTTTCAATTCAAACCCATAAAAAAACATCTTAAAAATCATTCTAAATATGTTTTGGACCGTCTGCTATGTGTGTAATAGCGTGAATATTCATCGTCATATTCGTCATAAGTGTGTTTTTTAATTGGCAGAAATTATACAGTCACGTTTTCAAGCGCTTTCTTCCAACGTGGCGCTGACCTCGTTTACATCTAACACACATGGCCGCGGCTATGGTGATGATGATGATGATGATGATGTGTGTTTCAGTGTGTGTGTGTGTGTGTGTGTGTGTGTGTGTGTGTGTGTGTGTGTGTGTGTGTGTGTGTGTGTGTCGCCATGTGCGTGCGTTTGTAACACGCGCTTAATGTGGGGAAAACGTCTGCAAAATGCTGCTTCTCTATACCTCTCTTAGCCTTTACAGTGAATTTTTTCCTGTAATTTTCAATGATTTTATTGACATTTTTATTGAACAACTTCATGCACGTTTGGGTTTTTTATTTCCCCCTCTGGGATTATTCTCCAGACTGCGCGCGCTTAACACACACACACACACACACACACACACACACACACACACACACACACACACACACACACACACACACACACACACACACACAGCCACACACTAACGAGCACACTTGACAAGACACACATGTCAGAATGCACAGAAGCGGCACACACAATTAACATTTGACCATATACGCGTCTGCTGTGTGAATATCCCAGTAATGCTACAGAGCGGCTTCACCACAGCACAGCAGTAGCCTACACATTAACACATTTCCACATTTTTCCACCAGACCATGTCACGTTCAAAATATCAAGCAGGCAGCTCCCTCCTCCATTGAACATTATAACCAAATCAAATTGGTTCATATAAATCGCTTCAGTTGCTTTTTTGAACGGCGCACAACCCCCCCTTCCACCCCCACCCCCTACACACACACACACACACACATACCCACGCACACAACGATACCAAATCCAGCCAGATAGCTTATGTGGATGTGATTTACCCATGCAAGCAATTAAACATCTTAAAATAAACTCGCCATTTATCCAAAAATTTTAAATATTTTTTTTCTGTTTCCTTGTTGCTTCCATACGAAACGGTTTTGGGGGCACAGGCTAGGCAGCAGCAGCGCGCGCACACAGAGGCTCAGTTCATTGTCCCCAATACACCACCAACCAAATCCCCCCCCCCCCCCCCTGTCTGTCTGAGACCCTCAAATATCGACAAAAACAAGCGCTTTTTTAACATGCATTTAGACGCTCATTCTATAGGCTTAACCCATATCTTATCCACACATCCTTTACTACTTACTACTACAACTAGCGCGTTAATTTGACCGATTACCCCGGCAAGCTAATCGCCATTTAAACCTGTAGCGGGCATCAAGACTGCAGCGTCGAAGCGGTTAATTCAAGATAGGCTACAACAACAAAAAAATCAAAATAAATAGGAGAAAAATCATATATATAGAGAGTCAATGAGAGCGGATAATATATATATTAATTCGTGAATTGAACCAACCTCCTTTCGCGCGCGTATATCCGTTTCCAAGGCGCGTGGAGAGAAAGGTAATACGCTTGTTGTGTTGTGGACGGGAAAAGACGTTGCCGAGGCTAAAACCACCCAGCCATCCTCCGCTCGCTCTCTCTCCCCTGTGTGTGTCTATGTCGCTCTACCAATGTCTGTCTCTCTCTCTCCTTGGCTAGTCTGAGTGGAGGTCTCTCTACCACACACACACACACACACACGCACACACACACACACACACACACACACACACACACACACACACACACACACACACACACACACACACACACACACACACACACACACACACACACACACACACACACACACACACACACACCTCTCTCTCTCTCTCTCTCTCTCTCTCTCTCTCTCTCTCCTCTCTCTCTCTCTCTCTCTCTCTCTCTCTCTCTCTCTCTCTCTCTTTATTTCATTTATTTGGCAAGGAATACAAGAGTTAACATTGCCAAAGGAATCGAGCAATACAAAATAAAATTTGATAAATTCATTCAAATTTTATGTTTTTTTTATGTTTAGAATTGCAATTACTAGGCAAACACATAATGTATTTTTTGATGGTATTTTTATGGTATTTTTATTGCATTGTTTTGTGTTTATGTGTCTAGGCCTATACATAAAAAAATGGTAGCTTACATAAACAGAAACATTTCACAGCAACTTGCTTTTTTGTAATATAATTTTTTATATAATTATTATCAATAATACTATTTACAATTTTATTCTATTAATAGGCCTTTTATTTATTTGTATTATTTACTATCATTTCTTCATTGTTATTTTTTTGTACTGTTTCTCTCTCTCCCTCTCTCTGTTTCTCTCTCTCTCCCTCTCTTTCTCCCCCCCCCCTCTCTCTCTCTCTGTCTCTCCCTATCTCTCTCTCCCCCCTCTCTCCCTATCTCTCTCTCTCTCTCTCTCTCTCAGCCAATTGTGTGAGATGTGGATTTGGCGCGAGAGGTCTCACAGCGGGACGTTGGCAGGTCCCATTCACACACACACACACACACACACACACACACACACACACACACACACACACACACACACACACACACACACCACACACACACACACACACACACACACACACACACACACACACACACACACACACACAACCCACCTCCCCCCCCCACCCACGGGACGCCTACCACTTCGAACACTCCCCTATGGTTACCCCTAGCAACCATTAAGACCGCCCCCCCTCCAATATTTCATCCCCCAGTTTAAGATATGACGATGATCTACCGTGTGGGGTTAGTACCAAGCCCCAACCTCAGCGATTTTTACCAGCATCCAATAAGGAAGTGACCACAACTGTAGTAACCCGGAAGTGCCACTGGGAGCTGTATGCAGAAGAGAGCCATCTCTAATTGACTCCAATGTTAAACATGCTGTTTTCACAGCATTATTAAACCTATTTCAGGCCTGGATTGAAAAACCATTCTAGTCTGTATGTTTAGTTCATATCTCCATGACAACTCTGAGGGGGGTGAATTTCTTTCTAGCAGGCTAGTTTTTATTCTATTGGAGGTTAAAATATATGAATTTTAGGGGCGCGGCCTCTTGATTGACAGCTAGCCTCTGTCCCTCACTCAACCTCGAAGGCTAGTTGTAAGGGTTAGCATGCTAACTCAGTAGACAGCAGTGCGTTCATGCCTCCATTCGTGTGCTGCTTGGGGCCAAGCCGTCTTGTTCTTTGGTAAACTGTACCAACGATGGATTAAGGACTGTGGTTGCCAGTTTTTTCGGTGAGTAACACTGTATTTACAATTATTATTGTTATGTTACAACTGTACACTGTAGCCTATAGAACAAATTAAAATATGTTAGTTTCGCGAGTGTCACAGTGACAGTGTTAGCTCTGTTATGCCAGCTAAATAAATAGCCAGTAGCCACTACCATGACTTGAGCACCGGGAGGGTTCGGGCGGTGTTTGGACCGTGAGGGTCGCTGTTTTACAGTTTATGGGCATGGTACTGTGTTGAATACGTGTTGAATATCGGTTTAAATCATATCATAAATCATGTTGGCTGCATGCTTGTGGAGCCGGTGTGTCTCTGCCCGAGGTTTGTTGAAGGCTCCATGCTGCTAACGACAGTCTATGGTCAGACCTGGGCACATAGTGGTATCGGTTCAGAAACAAAAGTTGGGCTGATCGGTCCAGTTAAACCTTTTACTATCTATGTGTTAAACCTATGGCGTAGGAACACTTTTGTGACAAAATATATGCTCACAAGTTTGCGCTCAATAATGTATAGATGAAGGGGCTATGTGCATTCGTAAAACCGGCTCCGTTCCGCGGATAAAACGATGGTTATTTTTTTTATAACAGTCGTATAAACTCAAATTAAATATACAATTGTGCCTGTGTTTCCGCAGCTGTGTTATCCGTGGATATTATGACGGTTATCATACTGTGTGAGTTAATGCAGATGTAAATATATATGCATATTTACATCTGCATTAACTCAAAAATAAATATACAATTTTTGCTGTTTCTTCCTTTATTCCAAACGTTATTTTTGGAAAAATTATTGATTGCCTAGTGCATTACTTTTATCTGACTCTTTCTGTATTGTTTGACTCAGTGGTTGTCTCTCTGTCCTCTTCCAGGTTAACATGGAGGGATGAATGTGTGCCTCTGTTCTCCCTGATCTCCACGGTGAAAGAGCAACGGTGTGGCCCTTCATCTGGCAGCAAGCTGCTGAAGTCAACCTACATTCTGACTATCCTCATCTTATCTGCTTGTGATAATTGTCATTGATTGTGATATTTTGTGATATATCTTGTTCTGCACTGTCCGTCCTTGTAGAAGTATTCCTGCTCTGTAGAAAATCTTTAAAGTTTTTTTTTTTTGTGGGATTTGTTCCTAACTTAAGTAAAGTGTTTTACAACATTACATAGCCCTGATTATATAAAAAAAACATAATATTATTAATTGATAACTTAACAGACCCAAATGTATTATCTTTTGACTATTTTAGTGTAATTTTTAATGAAAATATGCCAAGAATGTTTCATATAGCTTCTCCTGTTAAAATTTCAATGCAAAACTTTTACTTGTAACAGAGTAATTTAACAGTTTGGTTTTTGTACTTTTACTTCAGTAAAGGATGTGAATATTTCCTTCTTCACTGTTTAATCTTTACCTGGGTCATCTTTGAGTCTTCCTTATACAAGCAAAATCATTTTCATAAGTACTTTTAATATAACATAATGTTCTACTTTTACTCAAGTGATATTTTAATTGGTGACTTGTAAAAGAGTCAATTCTCTGATATGATGATGATGATACTTTTAATGACCACACAGCCAGGCTGGTGGAATTTGTTTTCAGTACAGCTCCTTGGTACAGGTTCCAACTTAACATTGAACATTAGACATAGATACAGACAGGCACATTACATAATACAAAAGGGCCGTGATTAATTCTCAGCGTTCAGATTTTAGAATGTTAATTGCAGTGGGAATAAGACTGTTTTTGAACCGGGTTTTGGAGGCAATTGTCCTGTAACACCTCACAGCAGTAGCTGGAAGGCATAGTGTGCAGGGTGAGTGGGATCAGAGATGATCTTGGGCTCTGTGTAGTGTCAGTTTGCGGGATAGTATTTCAAGGGAGGGGGGTGCCAATAATTTTGGATGCTCTGTTGCACTGTAATTTCTTCCGGGAGAGTGAGTCAAGGCTGCCAAATCAGACTGATGGATGAGGTGAGGATGCTTTCAACAGTGGCTGTATAGAAGCGATAGAAAGTGTATTTAATCATTTAATTCAACTGTTGCACCTTAACATAAAAACCTGCTCTAAATATTTTATATAGGCTAATATATATTCAAAATCATAGGCTATTAAATTAGTGCTCTCATCTATTTATAGATTGAATGTGTCCTCCCTTGTCATGTATTAGGCCTACTGTTAATAACATTTTCAGTCTGAAGACCAAAATAAAATCAATATTATTACAAATACATTGAGATCAGCTTGTTCAGTCCTTAGTCAACACTAGAAGACATTTGTTTCAGCTATGAGCTTTTTAATGTGCTCGGAGGTGATATTGAGAATATGTTCAGCTCTGTTGGAGTTGTTGGACCAAACTGTAGGCAGGGAATTACGTGACTGAGGCTGAGCTCGTCTACCGGTAGGCTAACTAGTAGAGCGAGTGCTGTTAGCTTAGCTCCTGGCTCGTGCTAATGTTGCTAACTCGGTGTACGTCACGGTAGTTCAGCTACATGGGAGGATCTCCCTCCCCCCAACGTCACTACATGCCCTTTTTTGGTACGAGGAAGTGAGGCGGAGTCAAACTTAGGCAAAATGGCGGCGCGCACACGCCAAGAGAGAAGGGATACTCCTCGGGTGAACTGAGGTCGGCCATGCTGCTCTATCCATTTATTATACTATCTATGGTTAGTACGCGCGCCGCCGTGTGTAGAACCCAAACGTGGTCGCGCATTTAACGAGCGATCAGATAAAAACGGGAGGATGAACGCTTGACACAGACAGACAGAAAGAGAGAGAGAGATAGAGAGAGAGAGAGAAGGGGAGGGAGAGATAGAGAGAGGGAGAGATAGAGAGAGAGAGGGGGGAGAGAGAGAGAGAATGCGCGCCAATAGCTTACAACTCTCCCTGTGGAGGCTCCATTCACATTTCAGCCATTGTTTTCTACCAGTGTGTGTGTGTGTGTGTGTGTGTGTGTGTGTGTGTGTGTGTGTGTGTGTGTGTGTGTGTGTGTGTGTGTGTGTGTGTGTGTGTGTGTGTGTGTGTGTGTGTGTGTGTGTGTGTGTGTGTGTGTAGGCAGGAGAACAATAGGGGCAAAGCATCAGGGGCGAGCAAAGAAGAAGAAGAAAAGGAGGAGGAGAATAGGGAGGAGTGTGTGTGTGTGTGTGTGTGTGTGTGTGCGCATGAGCCTGTGTGTGTGTGTGTGTGTGTGTGTGTCAGCCTGTGTGTGTGTGAGCTCCCCCCTCTTTTTCCTTCTTTCAAATCTCCCCCATTCAGAGTGAAGTGAAGACACTGAGCGATGTTTAAAAGATGCACACGTTACACACACACACACACACACACACACACACACACACACACACACACACACACACACACACACACACACACACGTTACACACACACACACGTTACACACACACACACACAAACATTACGTCACCGTTTCAGCCTCTTAAAAGTTATTTATTTATTTACTTTTATGTTTTTATTATTTATGTGTCACATGCAACATTATACTGGAGCAGTTCTCGGTGATGGAAATTATTTAGTTTTTCAGTGTCCCACCAATACACACACACACACACCACTCACTCACTCACTCACTCACTCACTCACTCACTCACTCACTCACTCACTCACTCACTCACTCACTCACTCACTCTCACTCACTCACTCACTCACTCACTCACTCACTCACTCACTCACTCACTCACTCGCTCGCATCGCATCACCATCACTCACTCACTCACTCACTCACTCACTCACTCACTCACTCACTCACTCACTCACTCACTCACTCACTCACCACCAAATCACACACTCACTCACCACTCACCATCACTCACCACTCACTCACTCACTCACTCACCTCACTCACTCACCATCACTCACTCATCACTCACTCACATCACTACTCACACACACGCACACACCACAAGCTTTTACTCATCAGTATGTTTTAATTAGTGAGTAATAAACGCTTGAAAATATAAGTTAGTTTTTATTATGACCTTAGAATGAGCCTTTTATATCTACATAGGAGCGGGGCGCTGAGGCCGCCATGTTGCACCGCCATGTTTCTACAGTAGCACAGAATGGACAAACTTAACTAAAGGCCTTACACGTTTTTATATATAGTGGGCGTCCTGGAGAAATGCACCTGTTGGAAGACCAAGAAGAAGAAGTGTGTGTGCGTGTGTGTGTGTGTGTGTGTGTGGTGTGTGTGTGTGTGTGTGTGTGTGTGTGTAATAAAATCTTTTTATGTCACTCTCAGGCGACATAAAAGTCTTCTGCACGAGGGGAGATAAAAATAATAAATATCTCAGTTATTGAAGTCAGTCAGGTGAGTTTAAGACAACACACACTACACACACCAAACATGATGTACACGCCACACACACTACACATACACAGACTAATGCATGCACCGCACACACACACATAACACACACACACACACACACAGACTAATGCATGCCGCAACAGCGCACACACAGACACACATAGACAGGCACACACACACACACAGACAACAGACACACCATGCACACGACAACTATGCACCACACACAGACACACAACAGACACAACAACACACACACACACACACACACACACAACACACACACACACACACACACACACACACAACACACACACAAACACACACACACACACACACACACAAAACACACACAAACACACACACACACTCATAATAAAGAGTACAGACTAGAGAGCTCTGGTTGTAACTCTTGGGTTGTAGTGCTGAGTCACACATCACCACTGAACCGTCTGCAGATCGCTACATATGCTCAACTAATCACACACACACAACTCACACACACACACACACACACACACACACACACACACACACACACACACAACACACACACACACACTACACACACACACACAGGTATGCACTCATACTGTCTGTCTTCATTCAACACTTTGTGACTGCATTCTTAAAAACAACAGCACAACACAAGACATTATCGCTGTTCGTAACAAGCGCTGCACAAACCATACTGTTTTTATTTTAATTTTTTTTTAATTTTTTTTTTAACCTTATATTTCTACAGGTAAATCCCATTGAACCGGAGACTCTTTTACAAGGGAGACCTGTTTTCCTTTCCCAACGTTACCATTCACACACACATTCATACACCGATAGCAGCAGGCTAACTATCGACATTCACACGAGGCAAGGTGGGTGAAGTGTCTTGCCCAAGGACACAACAACCATGACACAAGTGGCAGGCGGGATCGACCCTCCAACCCTAACGATCATCAGCCGACCCGCTCTAACCAACTGAGCCACAGTCGCAACAGCAATTCGAGGAAGTCTCTAAACTGTCTCCAAACGTTCGCGGAGGTCTCAATTTTCCTCGCATGAGTCGCAGAGCCGCACAGTCCTGTCGCTTGAATTTTGAACATGTCCAAAAAAAAGTGTTCGACAAATCAACTCTCAAAATAGTGTCAGAGTCGCAATTTGGTCTCCATGTCTCAGGAAGTGCGAACAATGTGAGACAACTTTGCGAGGGGTTGGCAAACATCGAGCAATTTTGCGTCTCCAACTAGTCCCAGCCCAGTGAGATAGGGCTTATGTCGGCATTAGTAATTTTCTTATGTACTGTTCCTAATGGGGCGACTGTGGCTCAGGTGGTAGAGCGGGTCGGCCGATGATCAAAGGGTTGGAGGTTCGATCCCCCGCCCTGCCACTTGTGTCATAGTTGTTGTGTCCTTGGGCAAGACACTTCACCCACCTTGCCTCGTGTGAATGTCGATAGTTAGCCTGCTGCTATCGGTGTAT
>CM047519.1:29266590-29286590 GCA_026122265.1 Ammodytes dubius | reverse complement strand
TATTTTTTTATTTTTATTTTTTTTTACCTTTATTTATACAGGTATATCCCATTGAGTCCGAAGACTCTTTTGCAAGGGAGCCCTGTTCCCATTTACACGTTACCATTCACACACACATTCATACACCGATAGCAGCAGGCTAACTATCGACATTCACATGAGGCAAGGTGGGTGAAGTGTCTTGCCAAGGACACAACAACTATGACACAGGTGGCAGGGCGGGGATCGAACTCCAACCCTTTGATCATCAGCGACCCGCTCTACCACCTGAGACACAGTCGCATGGGTAGCTGTAAGGACAGAGGTGGCATTATGTTTGCTTTCCAACGCAGAAGTATAACTAATTGAAGCCCTCCTGTCCATTACCAACAATGTTTTGCCACTTGTCAATAGCTGGGTTTCCATCTCCTTGCTTTAATTTACATTTTGAAGTATTGCATTTAAAAAATCATAAACCACGTTTCTTTTTCAATTTTTTTTTTGCAAACTTTCAAAAGATTGACTTCATATTTAGATGGAAACGTGGCTATTGTGAATGAAACCCTTTTTCTTAATAACTTGCCAGTAGAAATAAAGGTGAAATAAAATGAAAAGAAAGAAGAAGAATATAGGGCTGTGCAATATGGAGATATACACTCACCGGCCACTTTATTAGGTACACCTGTACACCTGTGCAAACAAATAGCTAATCAGCCAATCACATTGTCCTGACCAGGTCTACATGCCTACATGCATTGAGTTGCTGCCATGTGATTGGCTGATTAGTTATTTCTATTTAAGGTAATATTTCTCGTTATTACGATGAAGTTTTTTTGCACGCCGCAGATGCACAAGGCCAAGGCAAGATGACACACCAAACATGGACAAACATTCTCAAAGTGCTCCAAAAGAATAAGTAAGTAGTTGAAGTTCTGTACTATATGTATACTACTTGTTATGTGTATACTACTTTGTACTATTGGTTTTAATAGTATAATTGGCGGGCGGTGGTGTAGTGGATAGAGCTTGTACCATATTGGCTCTGGCCTTCGTTGCAGTGGTCGTGGGTTCAAATCCGACCCGTGGACCTTTACTGCAGGTCATCCTCTCTCTCTCTCTCTCTCTCTCTCTCTCTCTCTCTCTCTCTCTCTCTCTCTCTCTGTCTCTCTCTCTCTGTCCCCCATTTCAACTCTGTACTGTCTGTACTGGGGTTGCTGTGGTGAAGTGTGTAGGGCGGTCGGCCACTGGGTTACAGGGTCGGTGGTTCGATCCCCCGTCTCCCCGCCACATGTCGAAGTGTCCTTGGGCAAAGAGACATTGAACCACGAATTGCTCCTGATAGTTAGCTTGCACCCTGCGTGGTAGCTGCTGCTGCTATCGGTGTGTGCATGAATGCATGGGTGAATGTGTACAAAACAATGTTATGCGCTTTGGTCTGTGAAAAAACCAGGGAAAAGCGCTTTATAAGTGGAGTCCATTTACCATTTGCCATTTTACCATCAAATAAAGCTTGAAAAAAACAGAAAATAACCTCAAAAAATAAAATGAATGATATTGCCGATAGTAAACGGTATTATTGTGCATTTTACTTTGGAAGAATAATGAGATTCATTTTTCCTCCTGTTTGAAGGCCTCAACTCTGTGTGACTCCATATGAGTGAGTGTACATTCACAAAATGAATCCTTTGTGCGCCTTTTCATGCTAAGCTGCATGGGTGAGTAAGCATGTGAGTGTGTGTGTGTGTGTGTGTGTGTGTGTGTGTGTGTGTGTGTGTGTGTGTGTGTGTGTGTGTGTATGAGCGTGTGTGATTGAGCGTGTGTGTGTACACTTGTGAGTAAGCTTATGTGTATGTCAAGGTTGAGGGATGTTTGTGTGTGTGTGAGTGTGAAAAAGCGTGTGTGTGTGCATGTGAGTGTGCTTTTGTATATGTCAAGGGATGAGGCGTATCTGTGTGTGTGTGTGTGTGTGTGTGTGGTGTGTGCGTGTATATGTGTGTGTGTGTGTGAGCGAGTGTGTGAGCGTTTGCGTATGTGTGTGTATGAGCTTGTGCATGTGTGTGTGTGTGTGTGTGTGTGTGTGTGTGTGTGTGTGTGTGTGTGTGTGGTGTGTGTGCGTGTGTGTATGAGCTTGTGCATGTGTGTGTGTGTGTGTGTGTGTGTGTGAGCGTGTGTGTCGCATGAGGCTCTCGGCGCTATACCTGTCAAATTAATTTCCCGCTTCGCCATCTCCCGCGTGCTCATTCTCAGACATGTGGCCTGCCTATGTAGCAGCATACAGACCCTTTTCGACCAATCAGAGCTGAGTTTAGAGCCACAGTTGGCAGTAAGGTGCTCCGTGATTGGCCGAAGTCAGCTGGCTATAAGCAGAGGAGTTTAGCTGGGATTAACTTCGATATCTAATCAATGTTGACTGGTGGAATAACACTGGGACAGGCAGAAATGGGAGGAAGGGGAGAGGGGAAAAATTGTGTGTTTGTGTGTGTGTGTGTGTGTGTGTGTGTGTGTGTGTGTGTGTGTGTGTGTGTGTTGTGTGCGCGAGTGGAAATGAAGGAATAGGAGAATATGAGTGAAAATGGAGAGAATAAGTCAAGCCTGAAAAGGAATGAAAAGGCAACTAAACTATGACAGAGAAGGGTTGTTGCAAGTTTTACATAAATTATGTTAAAAAATAAATAATTTAAACGTTAATTTTTGTCATTTTCAAGCTTTATTAGACAGTACAGAGTTGAAATGGGGAGACAGAGAGAGAGAGAGAGAGAGAGAAAGAGGGGGGATGACCTGCAGTAAAGGTCCACAGGTCGGATTCGAACCCGCGACCACTGCAACGAAGGCCGGAGCCAATATGGTACGCAAATAATTGTTTCCCGTACCGTACTGTACCAAGCTGAACTGTACTGTCAGTGGAAACAAGGCTTTAGTGGACCATGGAAGTTGTGGAGACCAAAATATGTGCTAAAAGACAGCCCTACTAACGGCCTACTCATACTAAAAGTCCAACTAACGGCCTACTCATACTAAAAGCCCTACTAACGTCCTAGTACTACTAAAAGCCCTACTAACGTCCTACTCATACTAAAAGCCCTACTAACATCTTACTCATGCTAAAAGCCCTAATAACGGCCTACTCAAACTAAAAGCCCTACTAACGTCCTAAGTTAACTATACTAAAGCCCTACTAACGTCCTACTCATACTAAAAGCCCTACTAACATCTTACTCATACTAAAAGCCCTACTAACGTCCTACTCATACTGAAATCCCTACTAACGTCCTATTGCTAAAAGCCCTACTAACTCCTACTCATACTAAAAGCCCTATAACGTCCTATCCAAAAGCCCTACTAACATCCTACTCATACTAAAAGCCCTACTAACATCCTACTCATACTAAAAGCCCTACCAACGTCCCACTCATACTGAGAGCCCTACTAACGTCCTACTCATACTCATTTTGACGTCAATTTGAGTATGTTGTGGTTGTGTATGGTAGTTTGGGCAGGCGAGAAATGCCCGGATGAGTACTAATTTCAGGTAAGATTTTGTATGTGGATCGATAGTTTATTTTTCCAACTCAACCGCCCCACAATGCATTGCATCCTTTCAAACGGCATTGAAGTTTTTTTTTAAATTCTTTATTGCTTCTGTATACTTCAGTGTAAACAGTCCGACGAACCTCGCATACACAATGGATGGTTAAGTAGACAGTATGGAGTATATACATGTATGTTGAGTATGTAGGAGGGAGGACGTTAGTAGGGCTTTTAGTATGTAGTATATACACGTTGAGTATGTAGGAGGGAGGACATTAGTAGGGCTTTTAGTATGTAGTATATACATGTTGAGTATGTAGGAGGGAGGACGTTAGTAGGGCTTTTAGTATGTAGTATATACATGTTGAGTATGTAGGAGGGAGGACGTTAGTAGGGCTTTTAGTATGTAGTATATATGTTGAGTATGTAGGAGGGAGGACGTTAGTAGGGCTTTTACAACAGAGCCAAATAATTTCCGACTGACGTTTATTGGGCGGACACAAACACACACACACACACACACACACACACACACACACACACACACACACACACACACACACACACACACACACACACACACACACACACACACACACACACACACACACACACACACACACACACACACACACACACACACACACACACACACACACACACACACACAGACAGACTGCAAGATGGACATATAAGCTTACAATGAACTGAACATGCACTGTGTACATTCTGTCAAAACAACCTCAGTATGCAAGACTGTACAAAACACAAGGCATTCTCACAGGATTTCAAACACACGCACGCATGCACGACAGAGACAGACACACACACACACACACACGCACGCACGCACACACACACACACACACACACACACACACACACACACACACACACAGATTGTAATATCCTCGGAGATCACACACACACACACACACACACACACACACACACACACACACACACACACACACACACACATTGTAACATACTTGGAGATAACACACACACAGACGCACAGACACAAACACACATGCACACACACACACACACACACAAGCGCACACACACACACACACACACACACACACACACACACACACACACACACACACACACACACACACACACACACACACACAGACACGACACACACACACACACACACACACACACACACAGACACACGAGATGAAAAGAGAAGCAGAGGAAGGGAGAACAGTGTTTCTGGGCCGAGCTAGTTAAGACCTCACTGTCCCACTTCAACTGAATGTAGAGCTCACTCTGAGAGATAAAAGCTGTGTGTGTGTGTGTGTGTGTGCGTCTGTGTGTGTGTGTGTGTGTGAGAGAGAGTGTGTGAGAGTGTGTGAGAGTGTGTGAGAGTGTGTGAGAGTGTGTGTCTGCGTGTGAGAGTGTGTGAGAGTGTGCCTGTGTGTGTGTGTGTGTGCGTGTGTGCGTCTGTGTGTGTGTGTGCCTGTGTGTGTGTGTGTGTAGATGTGAGTATGCTTTTGTACATGTCAAGGGATGAGGCTGTGTGTGTGTGTGCCTGTGTGTGTGTGTGTGTGTGTGTATGCGTGTGTGTGTGTGTGCCCATGTGCGTGTGTTGCCTGTGTGTGTACCCATGTGCGTGTGTGTATGCGTGTGTGTGTGTGTGTGTGTGTGTGCCATGTGCGTGTGTGTATGCGTGTGTGTGTGTGTGTGTGCCCATGTGTGTGTGTGTGTGTGTGTGTGTGTGTGAGTGTGTGTGCCCATGTGCGTGTGTGTATGCGTGTGTGTGTGTGTGCCCATGCGTGTGTGTGTGTGTGTGTGTGTGTGTGTCTGTCTCTCTCTCTCTTTGTGTGCCTGTGTGCCTGTGTGTGCCCATGCGTGCGTGTGTGTGTGTGCCTGTGTGTGTGTGTGTGTGTGTGTGTGTGTGTGTGTGTGTGTGTATGCGTGTGCCCATGCGAGTGTGCGTGTGTGTGTGTGTGTGTGTACTGTACACTCTCGGGGACAAATCTCAGTTGGAGTTTTAGCGACAGAAGAATGAGTCTGTGTTGAAGCAGACTGGCAGGGAAGATTTCTTTTCTTAGCAGCGTTTCTGTATTGTACTGAATTATTTCTTGCTCTGGACTGAAATACACATTTTGGATTCTCAGAGAATACAATTAGCCTAGTGTGAGTGCGAGTAAGAACAATTTTAAGAGTCTTATTTTGGTAATAGTTATTTATTTGATTTAGCCCTTATTCCTTTTTACTTTGCCTCGTATATTTCGGTATTTATAAACAATTGCATTTTCTTGTGAATAAATAACTTTTTTTTTTTTTTCTAAGATATTTTTTTTTTTTGCATTTTTATGCTGTATTGATAGTGTAGAGACATAGTTGAAATGGGGCAGAGAGGGGAGTGACATGCAGAGAACGACCGCGGGCTGGAATCGAACACGGGTCCGCTGCTGGCCGAGGCCCATGGGGGGGGGGGGACGCACTACCAACTGAGCTAAGGGCGCCCCTGTGAATAAATAACTTGATTAAACCAAATACATCTGGTTTTACAAGACACACTGACACCTCTTCCTTTATAGTTGCATGCTGTGTGTGTCACATTACTGCTAACCCTTTACTTTTAAGAGCATTTTTCTGCATTTTCAAGCTTTATTAGACAGTACAGAGTTGAAATGGGGAGACAGAGACAGAGAGAGAGAGAGAGAGAGAGAGAGAGAGAGAGGGGATGACCTGCAGTAAAGGTCCACGGGTCAGATTTGAACCCGCGACCACTGCAACGAAGGCCGGAGCCAATATGGTACGCACTCTATCCACTACACCACCGGAGCGCTAAATCTTTTCTACACATGTTTCCAACTCTCCAGACGTGCCTTGGTTTCAGTAGCAGTGTTACAAAGTCAAAGGGCTCGTGTGTGTGTGTGTGTGTGTGTCCTGTGTGTGTGTGTGTGTCCTGTGTGTGTGTGTGTGTGTGTGTCCTGTGTGTGTGTGTGTCCTGTGTGTGTGTGTGTGTGTGTGTGTGTGTGTGTGTGTGTGTGGTATCTCGTCCTGGTTTGGCTTTTAAATCTGCTGCGCTGTCCAACCAGTGTGAGTGTGTGAGGCAGTGATTAAAGCCGTCAGATTAGCTTGTGGTAGCTTTTCGTCAGCAAGCTAACAGTCTGTGTTTACACTGTCAACAACAACTGTCTTCTCCTGCCAACTGGATCATTCAGGGTTATTGGGTTCATTTACGGACATTGTACCAGTAGAATTTTTTTTTGGCATTTTCAAGCTTTATTAGTAAGTAAGCTTTATTTATAGAGCGCCCTTCACAGACCAGGGTCACAAGGCGCTTCACAGATCTTAACACATTTTATACACACACTCAAACACCGATGGCAGTAGCTGCCATGCAAGGCAGCTTTCTGAACCATCGGGAGCAATTTGGGGTTCAGTGTCTCTTTGCCAGGGACACTTCGACATGTGGCGGGTAGGCGGGGAATCGAACCTCCGACCCTGCACTCCAGAGGCGATCTCCCTACCCACTTCGCCACTGCCGCCCATTAGACAGTACAGAGTAGAAATGGGGAGACAGACAGAGAGAAAGAGAGAGAGGGGGGATGACCTGCAGTGAAGGTCCACGGGTCGGATTTGAACCCGTCACCACTGCAACGAAGGCCGGAGCCGATATGGTACGCGTTCTATCCACTACACCACCGGAGCGCCCATCCAAGACAAATGAGCACGAGTTGAGTTTAATGCGACAGGTTAACTACGACACTAGAGACAGTGGTGCTGCAGTATCTGAAACAGAAGCTCTTTAGTGGACAGAGGAGGTGAGGACTGAGCTGGGATCAAGGAGTTTAGATGAGTGGAGGATAAGGAGAAGAGGAGGCCCCTAAGACCGGATAAAAGCTTAACGAAGAAATGGCTTCCAGATTATTCCATCATTACCTGGCAGAGACTTTAATCTATCTATCTATCTATCTATCTATCTATCTATCTATCTATCTATCTATATCTATCTATCTATCTATCTATCTATCTATCTATCTATCTATTATCTATCTATCTATCTATCTATCTATCTATCTATCTATCTATCTATCTATCTATCTATCTATCTATCTATCTATCTATCTATCTATCTATTCTATCTATCTATCTATCTATCTATCTATCGTGTCATGGTTGTTGTGTCCTTGGGCAAGACACTTCACCCACCTTGCCTGGTGTGAATGTGTATGACTGCTATATGTTTGGGTGGTGGTCTGAGGGGCCGTAGGCGCTGAATGGCAGCCACGCTTCCACCACCGGTATGACTGTGTGTGAATGAAAGGAACCTGGAACCCTGTAAAGCGCTTTGAGTGTCTAGAAAAGCGCTATATAAATCCAATCCATTATCAACTCAAACAGAGCAGTGAAAATAATAATATTGAAGTAGAGATATATTTTGACATCAGCATCTTACAAGGAGCTTCGTGACGTTATGACATAGTGGTTGCGTTCCGAATCACATACTTTCTACTATATAGTATGGTAGAAAAAAGATTTATGATGTCCAGATTCTTGTGGTCAGATTTAGGATGGTTAGAAGTACCCGGATGTCCTACTTCATGCGGCCAAGATTGTTAGTGTTGAAAACTGCATCCTATTTGGGCGATTCTGACCCACAATCCAGTGCGCACTTGAAGTGACGTCACATCGACGAAGCCTCCATATGAAAACAAACGGGGATGCGACGGATATAAAAGCAAGAGGCAAGATCAAGGCGCAATGTTATGATGAAATAAGAGAGTAAAGTATGTCCCAATAGTATGCCTACTGCATCCTAACTAGATTATTTTTATCGTCGGATGTAGTATGTAGAATAGAAAAAAGAAAGAGTATGCGATTCGGAACGCAACCAGTGTTTTTTTCTTCTCCGGATCAGAAAGTGGTTTAGAGTTTAGAGAAAGTTCTGGAAAAGCTGTGACAGATGGTACATGAGGTCAATGACAGAGGAAGGGGTTATATCAGTTGACCCTCTCACTGACAGAGGTCAGAGGGGACAGGCAGGAGTTTACACTAACCCTGCGTTCCAATCCCCATACTTCCTCTACTATTTAGTGTGCTAGAAAAAGATTTAGGATGTCCCAATACATGCACGTCAATTGTAGTATGCTAAAAATACATAAATGCCCCTCTAACTCCAATAGCGTGTTGGATTATACGTCTTTATTCTTGACATTTCCTAACAAAATAAAAAAAAAATCTTCCTTATCTGATTTTTTTTCTCTCCTGTCTGTGGGCCTAAAACTCTTCTGTACTTTAGTATGTAGTGTAGTGAAAAGAAAAAGTATGTGATTTGGAACACAGGGTCACTATAGGTCTTTTTCTCTGGTTTAGCTTGGTGTGTTAGGTCACTGGCTATAAGCTAGAAGGTGTTAAATGGTTTGGGGTTACAACTCCCTAAGAAGCACTTAGCACCCCAACTACTCTCTCAGCCTCGATTCTAACCTTTCGGGAAAATTCAGCTCCAGATTTATATAATATATTAATTTATTTAAAGTAGAGTCAGTGATTCTGGAGAATCGGAACCAGTTTTGGTCAAAATTAATGAATGTCTCCTACGCTATTTTTCTGTATTGTGTGTGTGCTTAAAAAAAATTCCAGTTTTATTACACAGCCTAGGCTCTGTAAACGGACACATTGCTAAGTACGGTGGGCCCTTTTGTTAACATACCCTTTGTTTACACACCAGTTTACAGAGCCTAGGCTGTGTATTAACATCAGTACAATGTAATGGGGGAAATTAGAAAAATTAACAAGTTAAACTGTGTTTTTGTGGTGCACTGAAAACAGCATTGGTAAGGTCGAATGGATAGAACATTCAGACAAGAATTATTGGTGATATTGTAGATTGTAAGTTCCCTTGCTCGCCCCTCCCTTTGGAGAATTTACAGAAGTTTACAGTGGCCTTCAAGGTACAAGAAACCAGTTACTAAAGATGGCATCATCCACCACTGCCTCAAGTCTTTCCACAATATCAAGTGATGAGGTGAAGATGTATTTAGTTATTTATTCTATAGTACTTCTTCTTCTTCTTCTTCTTCTTGGTCTTCCAACAGGTGCATTTCCCAGGACGCCCACTATATATAAAAAACACATAAGGCCGTTAAGTTTGTCCGTTCTGTGCTACTGTAGAAACATGGCGGTGCAACTGGCGGCCTCAGCGCCCCGCTCCATATGTAGATATTAAAGGCTCATATCAAAGAACATTTTCAAAGATTAAAACAAACTTATGAATATTTATATTCCATTTTTCCGAGTCTGTTCTGAAAAAAAGCCAATACATTTAACTCACTGTACATTTAAATTAAAGTCAGATTGTGATTGGTTGATAATTTTGGCCCAATCAGGAGCTCCTATTCATCTGCCAGAAGGTGTATGACATCATCCTAAAATCCCTCTGTTCTTTCCAGTGTGTTCCTTCGCGGGGGATCTCCTCTGAAGTGGGCGGGGCCAACTAACGAGATCACCGCACAGCTAATCAGCATCGGGGCTTCCATTGGCCAAGGAGCCCATGGCGGGAGGTTGGCATGACAACATCACAGATTGAAACCGACAGGTCATTGCTACACATAATGGGATTATGGACAGAGGGGGGATGGGGGGGGCTTTGTCAGAGCAGATAGAGAGATGAGAGAGAGAGAGAAGAGAGAGAGAGAGAAGAGAGAGAGAGAGAGAGAGGCAGAGAGAGAGAGGCAGAGAGAGAGAGAGAGAGAGAGAGAGAGAGAGAGAGAGAGAGAGAGAGAGAGAGAGATAGTAGTAACTGTGTGTTAGTTGCACAGCTGCTTTGTCTTGTCTGGTCATTGTTGTCCCAGCCTCGCAACATTTTTAGCTTCTTTATTAGATCTCAGAGATGCTTTTCACACAGTTCACCAAACACTACTGTTAAACAAAAAGTGTAACACTGTTTTTCTTGGTTTTCAAACCCGATACTGACTTGGTTCAATTCGTATCTTCAGGACAACAACTACTTTGTCCTATTTGGTAATAAACAGCTTCGGAAAAAATTAAGAGACCAGTCTGGATTTTTCTTAAATCTTCATCTCTACATTACTTATTGAAATGCTCTTTAATGACAAAAATGTATTGGAAATTTGTAGAAATGTTGTCAGTAGTTTATATTATAAAACCAAAATGTTCATTCTACTCAAACATATGCCTATAAATAGTCAAACGAGAGACACTGAACATTTGGAGTGGTCTCTTAATTTTTTTCCAGAGCTGTAGGTATCTCAAGCTGCTTTTTCATAGTACCTGCTCCACTATACTAACTCTACTAAAAGTGCTATGTCCCTGTAAAGCACTTTGAATTGCATCATGTCTGAATTGTGCTATAGAAATTAAGTTGAACAATTTTTACTATTATCACTGATACCAAGCAGCTATAGTCCCATCTGCAGGAAAATGTATCAAATAAATGATTTAACGTTCCCAAACTTTGCCTGAACTCTGTCATAGAAGGAAGGTTTAGAGGGTTAGACAAGGCAAGGCAAGTTCATTTATATAGCACAATTCAAACACAAGGCCATTCACAGTGCTTTACAGGGGCAAGATTAAAATACATAAAACACATTAGAAAAGTGAATGAATAGAAATAAAACATTTAAAAGCGAATGAATAGAAATAGAACATTTAAATAAAATAAAAAATACAGGTTAAAATGGAAAGCTCTCATCTCATCTCGAGTAAGAGATTTGAACCCCTTACCACTCCAGTAAATAAAGCCCAGGCAGGGTTATGGTTTTAGTATCAGAGACAGAGACTTAACAGGGTTAGAGTAAGGGGTTATGATTAGGTTAGGGCCCGTGAGCCTGCGGGTTAACAGGTTAACGGCCATGTCAAAACAATTAAAAAGCCTACCGTACATTCTAACATTTTAACCCTATAATGCCAATCGCTTCCATCATGTAGTGGATCACAAGTTTTTTTCAGGGAGGTTTTTTGCTAATTTTGAAAAAGGTTACGGTGAATAATAAAATGTACCGAATGTTTGTAACTTATATTTCGGTAACACTTTATAATAAGGGTACTTTAATTAACTGTTAGTTAATGCTATAATGCTAAGTTAATACCTATCAAACATTAAGTAAGTGTTAATGCTCAGTTATGTAAGGGATAATCTAGAGCGAACGGGTCACTCGCGAGAAAAAAAGACAGACAAGATGAAGCAGGAGCCTGATTTTCTAAATAATTTATTTTCATTTATCAATAAAAAAAAATTAACGTGCAACTTTTGAAACTGTTCCGTCCTGGTTTTGTTTTTCCTAAAAACTTGATGATTGATGATGATTGAGTTTACGAGATTTTTTTTTTTACAGAGACAAGGACATCGTTTTAGTTTTTTGTCGACCACAAGACGAAATAGAAGATTGTTAAAATGTTCCTTTTGGAAAAGATTGAAATTTAAAAAAATTATCAAAAAATGCAAAGAACAATATTTAAATTTTTTCTAAAATGTCATTGTTGTGATCAAAATATTTCTATAAATTCCTGATGTATATGATAAAAAAAAAAAATTGTTGAATTTTTTTAATCGGAGACTGATCCGTCCTTTTATGTCCAGCAAGTTAAATCACTCTAATGGTCTTTTCCTCTGTCTCCCCCAAACCTCTCTCTGAAAACCTTCTCTCACACACAATGCTTATGACATAGACCAGAAAAAAAATATAGTTTAAAGTACAACTCCTTGTCTATAGATCTCTCAGTGTCTCAGGATCGGAAATAAATTGCTATTTCGGTAACCATTCGACAGGTACGAAAATCGGATCAGGACACAAGCAGGAAACTGGGCTTTTGTTTTCATTTATCAATAAAGAAACTAATGTGCAATTTTTGAAACTGTTACCGTCCTGGTCTTGTTTGTCCTTATGACTGTTTCAGGGATGTAACCCAAAGAAGAGAAGGGACGGCAGCCAGGACTAGGCAGCACCTTAAAAAGCAACACACACACACACACAAAACACACACACACACACACACACACACACACACACACACACACACACACACACACAACACACACACACACACAACACACACACACACACACACACACACACACACACACACACACACACACACACAGTTATTCAGTGGCTTGTGTGGTACTTGTGCCTGAGTGCTACCAGAGTGTCTGTCGTGTCAGCGCCTGCAGACTTTCCATCAATAACACAGAGAGATACAGAGACCTGCAGACAAACAGTACGCACACACAACACACACACACACACACACACACACACACCACACACACACACACACACACACACACACACACACACACACACACCACACACACACACACACACACACACACACACACACACACACCACAACACACACACACACACACACACACACACACACACACACACACACACACACACACACACACACACACCACACACACAACACACACACACACACACACACACACACACACACACAGAGATACAGAGACCTGCAGACAAACATTAAGAGAGGTCGAGTAAGAGATTGATTCCCCTTGTTGTCTTAAAGGTGGAGTCAGTGATTCTGGAGAACACTTGTTGTCAAAATCAGTGAATCTCTCCTCACGATTCACTACCTGTCCGTACTGTGTGTGCGCAGAAAAAAAACAGTGTTTATACAAGGCCTAGGCTCTGTAAACTGGCATGTTGCTAGCTACGGTGGACCTGCCTCAGAGCTTGGTGCTGACTAGTAGGTGTGAAAATGTCCTTCTACTCTAACATGAATAATTTAACTTTAAGTCCTTCCAGGTTTCTGTGTGTGAATCGAGAGATAGACTGAAGTTAAGTTAAGTTACTTTATTAGTCAATGGTTATATTGAAATGTGTCTTCCCTCATCTCCCCTCTCAAGTTACCACACTTCGGAGGGGGTCAGAGCGCAGGGTCAGCCATAGTACAGCGCCCCTGGAGCAGTTTGGGGTTAAGTGTCTTGCTCAAGGACACAATGGTAGAGATGGTGGTGCACCGTAGACGTAATAGCAGCCACCACTAGTTTTACCACTAACCTCCTGTCCGGTGTCGAGGATCCAACCAGAGACCTCATGGTTACTGGGAGGAGGAACCAGAGACCTCATGGTTACTGGGAGGAGGAACCAGAGACCTCATGGTTACTGGGAGGAGGAACCAGAGACCTCATGGTTACTGGGAGGAGGAACCAGCGACCTCATGGTTACTGGGAGGAGGAACCAGCGACCTCATGGTTACTGGGAGGAGGAACCAGAGACCTCGTGGTTACTGGGAGGAGGAACCAGAGACCTCGTGGTTACTGGGAGGAGGAGCCAGAGACTTCATGGTTACTGGGATGAGGAACCAGCGACCTTATGGTTACTGGGAGGAGGAACCAGAGACCTCATGGTTACTGGGAGGAGGAACCAGATACCTCATGGTTACTGGGAGGAGGAACCAGATACCTCATGGTTACTGGGAGGAACCAGAGACCTCATGGTTACTGGGAGGAGGAACGAGAGACCTCATGGTTACTGGGAGGAGGAACCGGAGACCTTATGGTTACTGGGAGGAGGAACCAGAGACCTTTATAGTTACTGGGATGAGGAACCAGAGACCTTATGGTTACTGGGAGGAGGAACCAGAGACCTCATG
This sequence comes from Ammodytes dubius, assembly GCA_026122265.1. Taxonomy (NCBI): domain Eukaryota; kingdom Metazoa; phylum Chordata; class Actinopteri; order Uranoscopiformes; family Ammodytidae; genus Ammodytes; species Ammodytes dubius. Next base: position 29,272,466 of record CM047519.1, on the reverse strand, counting down.
GTTACTGGTTGGCCCCCTTTCCTCTAGGCCATCCTACCACCAGTGTATGTTTCTTTAAGACATTGAGATAAATGGTGCTGAAAAGATAAAAGAGGAGGAAGATACAGAGAATGATGGATTGAGACGAAGTATGAGAAACATCAGAGGGAGTGGAAGAGAAGTGGAGAAGTAAAAAGATTAGTAGAGGAATAGGAACGTAGGTAAAACTCGCCTCAAACCTAATTACACAGATTAATGTGGCGTGGAGAGAGCAGTTACCCAAATGGACCAAAAAGAGAGAGAGAGAGAGGGGGAGAGAGAAAGAGGGAGAGAGGGAGATGGAGATGGAGAGGGAGAGATAGATGGAGAGGTAGAGAGAGAAAGAGAGAGGGAGAGAGAGAGAAGAGAGAGAAAGAGAGAGGGAGAGAGAGATGGAGAGGTAGAGAGAGAAAGAGAGAGGGAGAGAGAGAGACAGAGAGAGAAAGAGAGAGAGGTAGAGAGAGAGAGAGAGGGGAGAGAGAGACTATCACACTCCACAACGCTTCAAATCTAAATGTTAATAGACGACTTTTCTCCCTCTGTGCTCCCTTTATCTATCTGCCTCTGTGTCAGCACAATGCTAACTCTCTCTTGCCACAATTCACTTCAACTCAATGAGCTTTATTGGAATGAAGTTCACTTCAGTGTGTAAAGACGCCGAAACTAAATATCACCTCATCGAAAAAAAGACTTTACTTTTAACATAGACGTGACGCGGCAGAATCCACCCAGAGTGATATTTAAAGGTGGACTCAGTGATATGGGAAATTATTGTTGTTAAAATCTCTTTTTGTCAAAATCAGTGAATATCTCCTCATGATCCACTATACCTGTCCGTACGGTGTGTGCGCTGTACAAATAAACATTTAAAGGTGCAGTGTGTAATATGACATCATCAAGAAAGTTCTACAAAGTTCTAGAATGCAACGCTCCCTGGGTAACCCCAACCCTTTAGAATAATAACAGAAGCTACAGTGGCCTTCAAGGACAAGAACAATTCTAAATTTTAAACAATGCACCTGATGACATTCCAACTATGACACTTTCAAGATGGCGGCACTAGGCTTTGGTCCAAGATTTGCAGAAATATGCACATATATTAGACCCTTTCTAAGGGAAAAAATAATTATTCAAAACATTTTTTTCAGCTATTATGCACTAAATTAAATGTACTTATGGATATTATAATTACTTTCTACAAAATCTGCTAGAAAATAAAACCCAAAATTCTACACACTGCAGGTTTAACATAGACGTGACGCGGCATATTCCACCCAGAGTGATATTTAAAGGTGGACTCAGTGATTCTGGAGAACGCTTGTTGTTAAAATCTCTTTTTGGTCAAAATCAGTGAATATCTCCTCATGATCCACTATACCTGTCCGTACTGTGTGTGCGCTGTACAAATAAACATTTAATATGGTGTTAGTTCATGGCCTAAACTCTGTAAACTGGTATGTAAACAAAAGGGGCCCACGTTAAAAAGGTGACATCAGCGATTTGGGAAAATGCTTTTGGTCAAAATCAGAGAATTTTTCCTCACAATCCGCTACCTGTGCTTAACTGGTGTTAATTCACAGATATGCATGTTGCCAGCTATGGTTGGCCTCCCTTGTTTGAATACCAGTTTACAGAGCCTAGGCTGTGCATTAAAGGCCTACTTCACCGGTTGGAATATGAAGGTGTATTGAACTCGGAGATACTATTTAGTATAAATGTGCAATTTTTTTAAAAATCGGATCATCTTAGCCTGAGAAAAGGCAGAAAGAGTGTTTTATGGTCTCACTGTCTAACCCTACCTTTTCCTTACTGTGACATCACAGTAAGGGTTAGAATTAACAGGACAGCTGGGCCAAGGGAAGACTAAGGGAAGACTGAGGGAAGAAAAACCTCATTCATTATATTATAATAGTTATTTTATAATGATAGAACGCCGGTTCCGTATGGGTGAAGTATTCCTTTAACACCAGATTGTTTTCAGTGTGGACACACAGTACAGACAGGTAGCGCATCATGAGGAGATAGTCGCTAATTTTGACATGAAGTGATTTTGACAACAAGCGTTCTCCAGAATGGCTGACTCCACCATTAATGGGGAAAAATGAGAAGAAAATGAAACAGACCCTATACCTAGATGTCACAATGATTTATGCCGTTCCCTTACACACATAATTGTCACAGCCTGGAATTGGAACGAAGATGAAATACAATCCAGAGAGCTTTGGTTGAAGTGATGTATCCAAGTGTTTGTCAGACAGGCCCAAACACTGCACACAAACAGTTTTACAGCCCTGGAAAGTTATCTAGGCTACAGCAGTTGTTTTATCCTTTCTCGATCTGTCTCAATGATTGCGTGGGATAATTTAGGATGCCACCAAGGCCCCATAACACACACACACACACACACACACACACACACACACACACACACACACACACACACACACACACACACACACACACACACACACACACACACACACACACACACACACACACACACACACACACACACACACACACACATGCTGCAATTTCTCATTATTCTTTTGCAATCTGTCTCGTCCCCAATGTCCACACAACTTTGTTTGTTTAAAATTCAATACTAAATCACTGCAGTGTATTTTCTTTTTTTTTTTTTTTTTCAACATCTTTTTATTTGGGATGGGTATACATTGATAAATACACTTATCACATAATGTTCATGTAACCCTTCCTTGCACCAACATTACATAGGCCTACATGCAGGCACATATGCAACACACAATCAAAAAACAACAAAAACCAGAAAAATAATCCTATACTAATACTACTAATAATAATGATAATGCAGTGTATTTTCTGAAAGAGAACAGGAAACATGGAGCATCAGTAATCAGCGAGAGATACAACTGTGGCTGTTCGATATAAGACAAAACTTTGGAACCTTTTTACCCACTTATCTAAAACTAGAGTCCAACAGAAATACTTTTAACAAAGGGATTAAAGGCCTACTTCACCGGTTTGAATATGAAGGTGTATTGAATTCTGAGATCCTATGTAGTATAAATGTGCAAAAAAAATTAAAATCGGTTCATCCTAGCCTGAGAAAAGGCAGAAAGAGTGTTTTTTTTTAACCCTATATTTCTCTTTCTCGTGACATCACAGAAAGAGAAATATATAGGGTTAAAAAAAACGTACTTTGTAAATATTACTGTGATGTCACAGTAAAATACATCACAGTAATATTTACAAAGTACGTTTTTTTTAACCCTATATTTCTCTTTCTGAGATGTCACGAGAAAGAGAAATATAGGGATGAACCGATTTCAATTTTTTTCGCACATTTATACTACATAGGATCTCAGAATTCAATACACCTTCATACTCAAACCGGTGAAGTAGGCCTTTAACAGTGGCCAAGGTCAAAACATCAATAGCTTATGACGTTGTCTGATCATGCTGCCTTTGCTTTATAGTTCATATATATATTTGACTGTGAATACATTTTTCAGAATTTTTTTCACTATATGTATCTGTGTTAATGTTATATGTGGTGATGGTGGTACAGCTTTATAAATAAAAAGGCAAAAAAGTATATAGTTTAATTGTTTAAAAATGGTTCGATAAGTGTAAACCTCACCGAACCAAAGTCTCTCCTTCTGCTTTTCTCAGCTCCAACTTCTTTTCATTCTCCATTTAATTTCCCTTCACTGCCACTACCTCACCCCTCTGTGTGTGTGTGTGTGTGTGTGTGTGTGTGTGTGTGTGTGTGTGTGTGTGTGTGTGTGTGTGTGTGTGTGTGTGTGTGTGTGAGTGAGTGAGTGAGTGAGTGTGTGTGTGTGTGTGTGCGGCGCGCCTGCGTCATTGTCACCCATAGTAGACCAAGCCACTCGCCGGAACTAAAGACTGCCACAAAACAAAAGTATGACTCATCACACACACACACACACACACACACACACACACACACACACACACACACACCACACACACACACACACACACACACACACACACACACACACACACACACACACACACACACACACACACACACACACACACACACACACACACACACACACACACACACACACACACACACACACACACACACACACACACACACAACACACACAGCCTTTAATTCATGTGAATGGGGGGTTGGTTGTGGAGGATGCTGACATGCATCAGAGCACAGCCAATGAAAGGAAACCTCTCCACCTCTTCTCACTCCTTTGCAGCCCCGTCATCCCTCTTTCTTTCCTCCCACTCATCCTTCTGCTCTCTCCATTATTTAAACTTTTTTCTTCCTCTTGTAACGTGACTATGAAACACTCTTATGTACAGGTGCATCTTAAAGGTGCAGTGTGTAATATGACATCATCAAGAAAGTTCTACAAAGTTCTAGAATGCAACGCTCCCTGGGTAACCCCAACCCTTTAGAATAATAACAGAAGCTACAGTGGCCTTCAAGGACAAGAACAATTCTAAATTTTAAACAATGCACCTGATGACATTCCAACTATGACACTTTCAAGATGGCGGCACTAGGCCTTGGTCCAAAATATGCAGAAATATGGACATATTTGAGACCCTTTCTAAGGGGAAAAAAAATATTCAAAACATATTTTTCAGCTATTATGCACTAAATTAAATGTACTTATGGAAATTATAATTACTTTCTACAAAATCTGCTAGGAAATAAAACCCCAAATTCTACACACTGCAGGTTTAAGAAAGTATAATATCAATGAAAAGATCATATTCTTCTAAAACGTATTCAGTAAGTGAAACTTTCATACATCACTATCTAAATGTTTAAATTGTCTTTTTTCCCTCCTCTTTATCAGTTGTTGTATTTGATGTATTTGCATTGTATATTGTGTATCTATTGTTGTTTTTGCTTTGCATTTGTTTGACTTGACGTCATTGCAAATGATGGTCACCCCTCAACTGATCTTTCGAGTATAAATAAAGGTTGAATGAAATGAAAAATTAAAAATATAATAGATTCATAACACATGAGTCTAGAATAAACATATTTTCAGAAGCTCGACATTTGGCGAAAATGGCGACAAATGTTGAAGGTTTTTGTTCAAGAAGTTCAGTTGTTTTTGCATTATTGTCTAATTTTCATTAGAACATATATTTTCTAGAAATGAGGGGTCCTAAGCTAGCCTGTTGCTACCAGACCATCGTACTTCATTTAGCCTGGTCCTACCAGACCATCGTACTTCATTTAGCCTGGTCCTACCAGACCATCGCACTTCATTTAGCCTGGTGCTACCAGACCATTGTACTTCATTTAGCCTGGTCCTACCAGACCACCGTACTTCATTTAGCCTGGTCCTACCAGACCATCGTACTTCATTTAGCCTGGTCCTACCAGACCATCGTACTTCATTTAGCCTGGTCCTACCAGACCATCGTACTTCATTTAGCCTGGTCCTACCAGACCATCGTACTTCATTTAGCCTGGTCCTACCAGACCATCGCACTTCATTTAGCCTGGTGCTACCAGACCATTGTACTTCATTTAGCCTGGTCCTACCAGACCACCGTACTTCATTTAGCCTGGTCCTACCAGACCATCGTACTTCATTTAGCCTGGTCCTACCAGACCATCGTACTTCATTTAGCCTGGTCCTACCAGACCATCGTACTTCATTTAGCCTGGTCCTACCAGACCATCGTACTTCATTTAGCCTGGTCCTACCAGACCATCGTACTTCATTTAGCCTGGTGCTACCAGACCATCGTACTTCATTTCATTTTGTACAGAAGGTCTGGAATCGCTCAATTGACAAACGTTAACTCACTAGAAGGCGGGTGTCTGTTGAAGTTTAAAACTATTGGATCTGCCCAGTGCAACT